>OY986946.1:7085713-7088213 GCA_963920595.1 Eimeria praecox | reverse complement strand
ATATATATATATATATATATATATATATATCCATACAGATATATATCTATATGTCTATATATCTGTATATCTATATATCTATTTGCCTATATATGTATATATCTATAATATCTATCTATCTATCTATCTATCTATCTATATATATATATATATATATATATATATATATATATATATATCTAACTATCTATATATCTTTATCTCTATCTCTATCTCTCTATCTCTATCTCTATAAATATATCTCTATCTCTGTCTGTATCTGTATCTATATCTATATATCTATATCTATATATCTATATGTATATCTATATCTATACCTGCATATAGAAATAGATAGATAGACAGATATAGATATATATATTTATATATTTATAATATATATATACCTGTATATCTATGCCTCTCTCCCTCTCAGTCTATATATATATATATATGTACGTATATATATATATATATATATATATATACATATATACATATATATATATATGTACGTATATATATATATATATATATATGTAGCTATACAGATATAGATATGTATATGTCTGTATATGTGTACATATATCTATATATCTGCATACATATATATATATATATATATATATATGTCTACTAGTTATATTTATTTATTTTAATTATATTTATTCAGTTTAATTAGATTTAATAAAATTAATTATATTTATTTGTGTTTTATATTTATTTGTTTTATTTATATTTAATTTTTTGTTTATATTTAATTCTTCTAACTCTTACGTTTCAGTTTACTCTATCTATATTTAATTATCTAATTATATTTAATTATTTAATTATATTTATTTATTTTAATTATATTTAATTATTTTAATTATATTTAATTAATTTAATTACATTCAATCAAATTAATTATATTTAATTATTTTAATTATATTTTATTAATTTAATTACATTCAATTAAATTAATTATATTTAACCAATTTAATTATATTTAATTATTTTAATTATATTTTATTATTTCAATTATATTTAATTATTTAAATTATATTTAATTATTTCAATTATATTTATATATTTTAATTGTAATTAATTATCTACAACATTTTTCTTAATCGCGAGGAGTTTCTATGCATGCGCTGCTGTTCTTTGTATATTATTATATTAAATATATATATATATATACATATATATATATATATATACATATATATATATATATATATATATATATATATATATATATATATATATATATATATATATATATATATATATATATATAATGTAGTATACAGAGAGAGGTAAGTCTTTCTTCTAAATCTTCTTCTTTATTTTCTTTTCTTGTTTATTTTCTACCACAATAAGTGAGGCCTAATACCCTGGATTGGCTAAACCCTAAACCCTAAACCCTAAACCCTAAACCCTAAACCCTAAACCCTAATAAACCCTAGACCCACAACTTGATATTAATTAGCAGTAAATGGCTAATTACTTGGCATATATTAAACGACTTCGTGCTGGGGTTTAGGGTTTAGGGATGAGCTGAGGATGTAGGGTTTAGGGTTTAGGGTTTAGGGTTTAGGGTTTAGGGTTTATTATGTCTTGCTGCTAACGACTCAAGATAATAAAAGAAGGAGCAGCAAAGACACCATCAACCGAAGGCGAGAGTCCTTCTGAATGGTCTAGGGTTTGGGGTTTAGGGTTTACGGTTAAGAAACTAGGGTTTAGGGTTTAGGGTTTAGGGTTTAGGGTTTAGGGTTTAGGGTTTGCGAGCCACAGCAGACCGTGCCGCTGGCCTCTTCTCTGTTGTCGCATGCAGCAGCAATATTTTAATATTACTTTTCTTTATTTATTTTTTATTATTTTTATTATTTTCGCGTATAATTGACAAATATTTAGAAGCAACAGCAGCAACAGCAGCAGCAGCAGCAACAGCAGCAGCAGCAGCAGCAGCAACAGCAGCAGCACAAGCTCGCGGACTGGCTCGGCAGACAGGCCACCGGTCTGTCTGTGTTACATATACCGTGTCTAGGGTTTAGGGTTTAGGGTTTAGGGTTTAGGGTTTAGGGTTTAGGGTTTTGCTGCTACCTTGAGAGAACACACGAAGATTCACAGCATCTGCTGCAGCAGCAAACCACAGCCTGAGAGCAGCAGCAACAGCAGCAGCAGCAGCAGCAGCAAAACCAGCCACAGCAGCAGCAGCAGCAGCAGCAACATATACAACGACAGCAGCAATAACAACAGCATCAGAGGGAGGAGCTGCAGCACCTGCTGCATATCCAGCAGCAGTGCGATGAGCAGCAGCAGCAGCTGCAGCAGCAGCAGCAACAGCAACAACAGCAGCAACACCACCACCAACAGCAACAACAGCAGCAGCAGCAGCAACAGCCGTAGTCGCAGCAGTAGCAGGAACAGCAGGAACAGCCGCCGCCGCCGCCGCAACAACAACAACATCAGCAGCAACAACAACATCAACAACATCAGCACCACCAGCAACAGCAACAGCAGCAGCAGCAGCAGCAGC
>OY986946.1:7080713-7083213 GCA_963920595.1 Eimeria praecox | reverse complement strand
GGGTTCTCTCTACCCCTCACTTACGGTGCTAAACCCTAAACCCTAAACCCTAAACCCTAAACCCTAAACCCTAAACCCTAAACCTTAAACCCTAGTTGGTGCTACTCTCCTTTGCGTTATCTGTTGATTTGCATATAATGGGAAGGTGGAGTGGGTAGGTGTTTTGGGGTTTGACTGTTTCAATTCTACGGTTTAGGGTTTAGGGTTTAGGGTTTAGGGTTTGTGGTTTAGGGAGGGGTTTGCTGCAACTGACGATGCCAAAGCGTGTTAAGATCCTTCAAGTTGTTGGGGACCCTGTGCCCTGTAAACAAACCCTAAACCCTTCTCAGAAAGATATAGAGGAGGTGAGCTTTAAATCTAGCTAGCTAGCTAGCTAGCTAGCTAGGTGGCTAGCTAGGTAGCTAGCTAGGTAGGTAGGTAGGTAGGTAGGTAGCTAGCTAGCTAGCTAGCTAGGTGGCTAGCTAGGTGGCTAGCCCCTGGGATGCAAGAACATGTTAGCTAATCACGGGGAAGAGAGATCAAGGGCTTCACAGTCAGGGTTTAGGGTTTGGGGCTTAGGGTTTAGGGTTTGGGGCTGGGGATTTGGGTTTGTTCTGCAGCTGCGGCAGCGCTACTGCGAGGCCCTTCACAGAGTCTATGAGAAGGCCAGGGTAAACCCTAAACCCTAAACCCTAAACCCTAAACACCCTTCCGGTGTTAAGCAAAGGCCAAGCTCTGTTCGATTCGAGGGGGTTTAGGGTTTAGGGTTTAGGGTTTAGGGTTTGTGTGCATTCTTCAGGCGGCTTATGGCCCTGAGGGGCACTTTGCAGACCTTCGGATCGTCGAATAAACCCTAAACCCTAAACCCCAAACCCTAAACCCTAATATTGGCATCTACGTAGTACGGAGGTGCTAGGGGTTTAGGGTTTAGGGTTTAGGGTTTAGGGTTTTACACTTGCTAGCTCTTTTCTCCTAGCCCCTCCGTAGTGCAGGGGGCGAGGACTCACCCTCATTGGCTAGCTAGAATGGCTAGCCACCCACCAAGCTAGCTAGCTAGCTAGCTAGCTAGCTAGCCGTCCTGGCTAGCTAGCTAGGTGTCCTAGCTAGCTAGCTTTCCTAGATAGCTAGCTAGCTGTCCTAGCTAGCTAGCTAGCTATCAACAACCATTGGCGTCTGAACAGCTAGCTGTTTAGCTAGCTAGCTGGTATTCTAGCTAGCCAGATAGCTAGCTGTCTTGTTAGCTATGTGGCTAACTAACTAGCTAGCTATAGCTAGCTAGCTAGCTAGCCATATAGCTGGCTAGCTAGCTAGCTAGCTAGCTAGCTAGAGGGAAGGCAGAGCCTGTCTGGGCGTTGCTGTTGAAGATGAAAGGGGTTTGGGATTTGCTCGAACTGTCTGTCTCTTTATCTGTCTCTGTCTCTTTATCTGTCTCTGTCTCTTTATCTGTCTCTGTCTCTTTATCTGTCTCCGTCTCTTTATCTGTATCTGTCTCTCTATCTGTCTCCTTCTCTGTCTCTTTATCTGTCTCTGTCTCTGTCTCTTTATCTTTATTTGTCTCCTTCTCTGTCTCTCTCTCTTAATCTGTCTCCTTATATCTCTCTCTCTCTCTTTATCTGTCTCTTTATCTTCATCTGTCTGTCTCTCTCTTTATCTGTCTCCTTATCTGTCTCTTTCTCTTTATCTGTCCCCTTATCTCTCTCTCTTTATCTGTCTCCTTATCTCTCTCTCTCTCCCTCTCTTTATCTGTCTCTTTATCTTTATCTGTCTGTCCCTCTCTTTATCTGTCTCCACATCTGTCTCTTTCTCTCTCTTTATCTGTCTCCTTATCTGTCTCTCTCTCTCTCTCTCTTTATCTGTCCCTTTCTCTTTATCTGTCTCTCTCTCTCTTTATCTGTCTCCTTATCTCTCTCTCTCTTTATCTGTCTCCTCTTTATCTGTCTCCTTATCTGTCTCTTTCTCTTTATCTGTCTCCTTATCTGTCTCTGTCTCTCTCTCTTTATCTGTCTCTCTCTCTCTTTATCTGTCTCCTCCTCTTTATCTCTCTCTCTCTCTCTCTCTCTTTATCTGTCTCCTCCTCTTTATCTGTCTCTCTCTCTCTCTCTCTCTTTATCTGTCTCCTCCTCTTTATCTCTCTCTCTCTCTCTCTCTCTCTCTCTCTCTCTTTATCTGTCTCCTCCTCTTTATCTGTCTCTGTCTCTCTCTCTCTCTCTGTCTCTGTCTCCTTCTCTTTATCTGTCTCTTTATCTCTTCAACAAGAAGAACAGGACGCTAAGGGGACACGAGGCTAAACCCTAAACCCCAGAACCTAAACCCTAAACCCCAGAACCTAAACCCTAAACCCTAGAACCCAAACCCTAAACCCTAGAACCCAAACCCTAAACCCTAGAACCCAAACCCTAAACCCTAGAACCCAAACCCTAAACCCTAGAACCCAAACCCTAAACCCTAGAACCCAAACCCTAAACCCTAGAACCCAAACCCTAAACACTATAACCCAAACCCTAAACCCTAGAACCCAAAC
>OY986946.1:7038213-7040713 GCA_963920595.1 Eimeria praecox | reverse complement strand
GAATCCTCAACAACTTTCTTTTATTACAACAAAACAAAATAAATAAATAAATAAATAAATAAATATAGTTATTTGCTGCTATTGCTGCTAGCATCATATCATATCCGCAAGCTTGGGGCTGTCTTCCGAGCTGCAGCAGCAGCAGCAGCAGCAGCAGCAGCAGGGTGTGTATACAGCAGCAGCAGCAGCAACAGCAGCAGCAGCAGCTAGATCAACAGTTTGAGGAAAAAGACTTATCTGCTTCAGCAGTAAATTATTGCTTTACGACAAACGCTTCACTACTCTAGCTGTACATACACTGCAACAGCAGCAGCAGCAGCAGCAACAGCAGCAGCAGCTGTTGAAGTTGACGCAGCAGCAGATAATACAACCATAGAAGAAGAGGAAAAGATTTAACAGTACTGCAGCGGGAGCTGCAGCATTAGCTGCCTACAGCAGCAGCAGCAGCAACACCAGCAGCAGCAACACCAGCAGCAGCAACACCAGCAGCAGCAGCAGCAGCAACAGCAGCGGCAACAGCAGCAGCAACAGCAGCAGCAAGAACAGCCAAGGGAAGCATTCTCTCTTTTTAAAGCGCGAGCAGCAAGAGCAGCAGCAGCAACAGAAGCAACATCAGCAACAACAGCAGCAGTCGCAGCAGCAACACCAGCAGCAACACCAGCAGCAACACCAGCAGCAACACCAGCAGCAACAGCAGCAGCAACAGCAGCAACAGCAGCAGCAACAGCAGCAGCAAGGCCAGCGGGAGTGCTGAGCTGCAGGGCTCTCAGCGCACCTTGGCAGCAGCAGCAACAGCAGCAACAACAGCAACAGCAACAGCAGCAACAACTACAGCAGCAACAACAGCAGCAGCAGCAACAGCAGCAGCAGCAACAGCAGCAGCAGCAACAGCAGCAGCAGCAACAGCAGCAGCAGCAGCAATTTTATTTTATCGATTTTTGTTATTTTCGTTTTTTTTTTCTGTTTTTTCTTCGACTTTAATTTATAATAATTAAATATAATTAAATATAAATTAAATTAAATTAAATTAAATTAATTAATTATTATTATTATTTGCTGCTGTAGACGATGGCGTTTGCTGCTCTGTGGATAGGGACTGTCTCCTTTGCTGCTGTAGGAGTGTTTCTGTGTTTGCTGCTGCCGCTGCTGCTGCTGAAGCCAAAGCATTTAAATACGATTAATAAAACTGAGATGCTTACGTAAGCTGATGCTGCTGCTGCTGCTGCTGTTGCTGCTGCTGCTGCTGCTGCTGTTCGTGCTGCTGCTGCTGATGATGATGAGCCTGTTGATGCTGATCTTGCTGATGCTGCTGCTGTTGCTCGTGCTGCTGATGCTGCTGCTCGTGCTGCTGCTGATGCTGCTGCTCGTGCTGCTGCTGCTGCTCGTGTTGCTGTTGCTGCTCGTGCTGCTGATGCTGCTCGTGCTGCTGTTCGTGCTGCTGCTGCTGCTCTTGCTGCTGTTGCTGCAATTGCTGCTGCTGATAGTGCTGCTGCTGTTGGTGGTGCTTAGGTTGCTGCTGCGCGTGCTGCCGCTGCTGCTGCTGCTGCAGCTAATTTTGCTGCAGCTGTTTTTGCTGCTGCCTCTTGTGCTGCTGCTGTTAGTGCTGCTGCTGCTGTTGCTGCTGCTGGTGTTGCTGCTGCTGTTGCTGCTGCTGGTGTTGCTGCTGCTGCTGTTGCTGCTGCTGCTGCTGCTTTTCAGTGTTAGTTTGTTTTGTGTGGTGCTGTTCCTTCTCTCCGTTTTGTTTATTTATATTTTATTTATTTGTTTATACTTATATTTACTTGTATTTATATTTATTTATATTTATTTATATTTATTTATATTTATTTATATTTATTTATATTTATATTTATATTTATTTATATTTATATTTATTATATTTGTTTTGTTTGTTTGTTTCAGTTTAATATTTTCTTTGGTTACTACGACTGTCGTCTGTCTTTGGCTCGTGTAAGAAACCCCAAGACATCCTGCTGCTGCTGCTGCTGTTGCTGCTGCTGCTGCTGTTGCTGCTGCTGCTGCTGTTGCTGCTGTTGCTGCTGCTGTTGTTGTTGCTGCTGTTGCTGCCGCTGCTGGTGTTGCTGTTGCTGCGTCTGGTTTTGTATCTGTTGTATGTATTGCTGCTGCTGTATCTACTGTTGCTGATGCTGCTGCTGTATCTACTGTTGCTGCTGCTGCTGCTGCTGCTGTATCTCCTGTTGCTGCTGCTGCTGCTGCTGTATCTCCTGTTGCTGCTGCTGCTGCTGTTTGTTTGTTAGGTGGGCTGTTGTATACATGAGTCAAATGTATCCTCTCATATCCCCCGAAAGATCTGTAGCTGAATAGCTGCTGCTGCAGCAGCAGCAGCAGCAGTAGCAACAGCAACAGCAGCAGCAGCAACAGCAGCAGCAACAGCAGCAGCAATATCAGCAGGACGATAGCACGATGCAGCAGAAGCAGCAGATGCAGCAGCAGTAGTCTGCTGCTGCTGCATCGACAGGCCGTCGGGGGCATTCTTAGC
>OY986946.1:7023213-7025713 GCA_963920595.1 Eimeria praecox | reverse complement strand
GGGATGTCGCTTGCTGCTGCTGCTGCTGCTGTTGCTGCTGCTGCTGCTGCTGCTGTTGGTGGTGGTGTTGGTGGTGGTGTTGTTGCTGCTGCTGTTGCTGCTGCTGCCTCTCGACATTCGGTCCTTCCAGGCGCGTTTGTTGCAGCAGCTGCTGTTGCTGCTGCTGTTGCTGCTGCTGCTGCTGCTGCTGCAGCAGAAACAGCCAATCTGCTTTGGTGTTGCTGCTTATCCCCCTATTAGCAGCAGCAGCAGCAGCAGCAGCAGCAGGTTGATGCAGCCCAGCAGCAGCAGCAAGGATTGCTGAAGCAGCAGGTGGCAGCAACTCGACAGCAAGCAGCAGCAACGGCGAAGGCAGGGGTCTACTTGCTGTGCTGCTGCTGCTGCTGCTGCTGCTGTTGCTGCTGCTGCTGCTGCTGAAGTACCTGTAGTCTGTACGGCTGCAGCATTTGTTGTTGCTGCTGCTGCTGTTGCTGCTGCTGCTGCTGCTGCTGCTGCTGCTGCTGCAGGTGGCTGGTGAGCGGATCTGCTGAAGCAGACCTGCAGCAGGAGTTAGAAAACTCGACCGCGCTGCTGCTGCTGCTGCTGTTGCTGCTGCTGCTGTTGCTGCTGCTGCTGCTGCTGCATAGGGTTGTGCTGCAGCAGCAAATAGTGGTTTAGAGGATAGTGAGGATGCTGCTAAGCGTGGGCCTGCTGCTGCTGTTGCTGCTGTTCCCGCTGCTGCTGCTGTTGCTGCTGTTGTTGCTGCTGTTGCTGCTGTTGCTGCTGCTGCTGCTGCTGCTCTATAAATCGATGGATACAGCAGCTGAGTTGTCCTACAACGAAGACAGAAGAGAGGCATCATGTTGCTGCTGCTGCTGCTGCTGTTGCTGCTGCTGCTGCTGCTGCTGCTGTTGGTGCTGCTGCTGCTGCTGCTGCTGCTGAATCGAACAGTCTTCGCAGCGCAGACAACTCGAGCAGCAGCATATCTACATACTCCTAAACCCTAAACCCTAAACCCTAAACCCTAAACCCTAAACCCTAAACCCTAAGAATGGTTTATTAAATTATAAATTGTACACAGAAATACAGATTTTGAAGCCCTAAACCCTAAACCCTAAACCCTAAACCCTGCGGCGAATACGCGATGAGGATTAGGGTTTAGGGTTTAGGGTTTAGGGTTTAGGGTTTATGTTGTCTTCTGTCTATATCCCTGCTCCTTTATCTTATTTTAATATAAAATAGAGCATTTCAACAAATAATTAGGGTTTAGGGTTTAGGGTTTAGGGTTTAGGGTTTCCCCTCCAGGCAACGAAGCCCGCTGACGACAGGCTGCTGCTGCTGCTGCTGCTGCTGCTGCTGCTGCTGCTGCTGCTGGTGGTGTTAACATGGCTGCTGCTGCTGTTGCTGCTGCTCACATTGCATATAACAAGAACAGCAGCAGCAGCACGAGTATCTGCTGCTGCTGCTGTTGCTGTCGCTGCTGCTGCTGCTGCTGCTGCTGCTGCTGCTGCCTTTGCTACTGCAGCGCCACACAGCAACACGCTGCTGCTGTTGCTGCTGCTGCTGCTGCTGTTCGAGTTAACAGCAGCAGCAACAGCAAGAAGAACAGCAACAGCAGCAGCAGCAGCAGCAGCAGTCCGCTGCTGCAGCGCGTTGAAGAGAGCAGATCTTCATAGTTGGCTTAACTGCTGTTCTTGTTGCTGCTGCTGCTGCTGCTGCTGCTACTGCTGCTGCTGCTGCTACTGCTACTGCTGCTGCTGCTGCTGCTACTGCTGCTGCTGTTGCTGCTATTGCACCCTTAGCTGCTGCTGCTGCTGCTGCTGCAGCAGCAGCAGCAGCAGCAGCAGCATATAGTTGCTGCTCGTTCTCTCTCACATGGCGTATCTGTTATTGCTGCTGCAGCAGCAGCATCTTCCTTCGTCTTTCTGCTGTCTACCTCTAAGCCCTAAAACCCTAAACCCTAAACCCTAAAACCCTAAACCCTAAAACCCTAAACCCTAAGCTACAAACCCTAAACCAAACCCTAAACCCTAAGCTACAAACCCTAAACCCTAAGCTACAAACCCTAAACCCTAAACCCTAAACCCTAAACCCTAAACCCTCAAGAACTTGACAACAACTTATTGCCTTTGGAGTCGACTTCGTCTTTGGGGCTGTTAAACCCTAAACCCTAAACCCTAAACCCTAAACCCTAAACCCTAGAGGCTATCTGCCTAGGCTTGGGCTAGGGAACACAGCTGTGTCGATTTATTCTCTGGCTCTTCTTGCGAGCTGCTGCTGCTGCTGCTGCTGCTGCTGCTGTGCGCTTTCGCTTCTGCTGCTGCTGCTGCTGCTTTTGCTGCAGCTGGAGCTGCTGCTGCTGCTGCTGCTGCATCAACACCACCTGACTGCTGCTGCTGCTGCTGTTGTGGCTGTTGTTCGTGTTGCTGCTGCTTTTCCTGCTGCGGTTGCTGCTGCTGTTGCTGCTGCTGCTGCGGTTGCTGCTGGTCCTGCTGCTGCTGCTGCTGCTGCTGCGAACGTA
>OY986946.1:7003213-7013213 GCA_963920595.1 Eimeria praecox | reverse complement strand
GCTGCTGCTGCAGGAGCAGCAGCAGCAGCAGCAGTAGCAGCTGAGGGAGCAGAGGAAGCAGCAGCAGACGGCAAGGGCGGCAACGCGTCCTCCTCGTCTCCACCCAGGTGCTGCAGCAGCAGCTGCTGCTGCTGCTGCCGCTGCTGCTGCTGCTGCTGCTGCTGCTGCTGTCGCGGTCGGCTTAGCTCCAAATCCTGCTGGACAGACATACGGCGTGCTGCTGTTGTTGCAGGGGTTCCTCTGCTGCAGATATTCTGCTGCTGCTGTTGCTGCTGCTGCTGCTGTTGCTGCTGCTGCTGCTGCAGTTGTTGCTGTTGCTGCTGCTGCTGCTGCTGCTGCTGCTGCTGCTGCTTGGTCCTGCAGCAGGTGGTTAGAGGTAGAGCAGGAGAAGAAACAGAACGCTCGAGAGAATTTCGGCTGTCTTTAATTTTCTGCAGCCTCTGTCTTATCAAACGTACTGAAGATAAACAAACAAACAAATAAATAAATAAATAAATAAATAAATAAATAAATAAATAAATAAACATAAAACAACAACAAATATGCTGCTGCTGCAAGTAATGCGGCTGCTGCAGCAGCAGCAACAGCAGATACAGGAGCAGCAACAAATACAGATACAGCACAGGCAGCAGCAAGAAAGACTGATGCAGCAAAGGCTGCAGCAGCAGCACATACACCAGCAGCTGCTGCTGCATGTGCTGCAGCAGCAGCAAATGCAGCAGCAGCAAAGGCTGCAGCAGCAGCAAAGGCAGCAGCAGCAGCAAATGCAGCAGCAGGCAGCACACCCAAAATAAAGAGAAGAGAATCAGCGATAGTTAAAACAAAAACAGAAGAAGCAACGCCAGCAGCAAAAGAGCAGACTGCAGCAGCAGCAGCAGCAACAGCAGCAGCAGCAGCAACAGCAGCTGAAACAGCAGCAGCAGCAGCAGCAGCAGCAGCAAACATGTAATTAGAATGAAAACAAGAGAGAGAGAAGACGAAGACAGAAGACAAAAGAAGAATAAAAAAATAAAATACAAACACAAAAGACAGATAGATAATTCGAGTGTACGTACACTGCGATGGTGCTGCAGGTCGAACACGAATCAAATTGTTGAAGTGCCCGCTGCCATCCTGATTAAATAAATAAATAAATAAACAAATAAATAAATAAATAAATAAATAAATAAAATTAATTAATTAAAATAAATAAACAAAATTAATTTTCAAATCAAATATTTGATGCAAACATGGCACATAAGAGACGACGAGCTTGCAACAGCAGCAACAGCAGCAACAGCAGCAGCAACAGCAGCAGCAGCAACAGCAGCAGCAGCAACAGCAGCAGCAGCAACAGCAGCAGCAGCAACAGCAGCAGCAACAGCAGCAGCAGTCGCAGGCAAAATAAAACAACTAGCAACAAGAGACAGATAAAGAGAGACAGAAAAATGAGGAGACAGTTAAAGAGAGAGACAATAAAATAAATATATTTAAATAATTAAATATATTCATTTTATGTGATAATAAAATAAATATATTTAAATAATTAAATATATTTATTTTATGTGATAATAAAATAAATATATTTAAATAATTAAATATATTTATTTATTTTATGAAAAAGAGAGAAAAAGAAGAAAAAATAAAAAAAAAGAAGAAAGAGACAAACAACAAAAAAAACAAAAAGGAGACAGCAAAATAAAATAAAGAGGAGACAGCAAAATAAAATAAAGAGGAGACAGTAAAATAAATAAAGAGGAGACAGTAGAATTAATTAAAAGGAGACAGTAGAATTAATTAAAAGGAGACAGTAGAATTAATTAAAAGGAGACAGTAGAATTAATTAAAAGGAGACAGTAGAATTAATTAAAAGGAGACAGTAGAATTAATTAAAAGGAGACAGTAAAATAAATAAAGAGGAGACAGTAGAATTAATTAAAAGGAGACAGTAGAATTAATTAAAAGGAGACAGTAGAATTAATTAAAAGGAGACAGTAGAATTAATTAAAAGGAGACAGTAGAATTAATTAAAAGGAGACAGTAGAATTAATTAAAAGGAGACAGTAGAATTAATTAAAAGGAGACAGTAGAATTAATTAAAAGGAGACAGTAGAATTAATTAAAAGGAGACAGTAGAATTAATTAAAAGGAGACAGTAGAATTAATTAAAAGGAGACAGTAGAATTAATTAAAAGGAGACAGTAGAATTAATTAAAAGGAGACAGTAGAATTAATTAAAAGGAGACAGTAGAATTAATTAAAAGGAGACAGTAGAATTAATTAAAAGGAGACAGTAGAATTAATTAAAAGGAGACAGTAGAATTAATTAAAAGGAGACAGTAGAATTAATTAAAAGGAGACAGTAGAATTAATTAAAAGGAGACAGTAGAATTAATTAAAAGGAGACAGTAGAATTAATTAAAAGGAGACAGTAGAATTAATTAAAAGGAGACAGTAGAATTAATTAAAAGGAGACAGTAGAATTAATTAAAAGGAGACAGTAGAATTAATTAAAAGGAGACAGTAGAATTAATTAAAAGGAGACAGTAGAATTAATTAAAAGGAGACAGTAGAATTAATTAAAAGGAGACAGTAGAATTAATTAAAAGGAGACAGTAGAATTAATTAAAAGGAGACAGTAAAATTAAAAGGAGACAATAAATTCAAAAAGGAGACAGCAAAATTAAAAGGAGACAGTGGAACGAGAAGGAGACAGTAAAATAAAAGGAAACAGTAGAACAAGAAGGAGACAGTAGAATAGAAAGGAGACAGTAGAATTAAAAGGAGACAGTAGAATTAAGAGGAGACAGTAGAACAAGAAGGAGACAGTAGAATAGAAAGGAGACAGTAGAATTAAAAGGAGACAGTAGAGTTAAGAGGAGACAGTAGAACAAGAAGGAGACGGTAGAATAGAAAGGAGACAGTAGAATTAAAAGGAGACAGTAGAATAGAAAGGAGACAGTAAAATAAATAAAAGGAGACGGTAGAATAGAAAGGAGACAGTAGAGCAAGGAGGAGACAGTAGAATTAAAAGGAGACAGTAGAACAAGAAGGAGACAGTAGAACAAGAAGGAGACAGTAGAACAGAAGGGAGACAGTAGAATTAAAAGGAGACAGTAGAACAGAAAGGAGACAGTAGAATAAAGAGGAGACAGTAGAATTAATAAAAAGGAGACAGTAGAACAAGAAGGAGACAGTAGAATAAAGAGGAGACAGTAGAATAAATAAAAAGGAGACAGTACAATTAAAAGGAGACAGTAGAATAAATAAAAAGGAGACAGTAGAATTAAGAGGAGACAGTAGAATTAAGAGGAGACAGTAGAATTAAAAGGAGACAGTAGAATAGAAAGGAGACAGTAGAATAAATAGGAGACAGTAGAATAAATAAAAAGGAGACAGTAGAATTAAAAGGAGACAGCAGAATAAATAAAAAGGAGACAATAGAATTAAGAGGAGACAGTAGAATAAAGAGGAGAGAGCATACCGCTATGACGGTCTGTCCTCCATCACAAGCGTATTTCCCGTTGACTATAAATTTTAATTCATGACGCCCAGGGACACGAGGCAGAGACAGCACAAAACACCTGCACATACACCCCAAATATATATATATATATATATATATATATATATATATATATATACTAAAAGAGGCTGAACGGAGTTCAAAGGGGGTTAAATGGGTTGCTAGGGTTTACTAAAACCCTAAAACCTAAACCCTAAACCCTAAACCCTAAACCCTAAACCCTAAACCCTAAACCCTAAGCAGCGGCAGCTTACTCGCGGATATGGCAGTACGTCATCAAATGCCTCTTCGTCCAAGGAGGAGAAGAGAAGTCGCCAACAACCTGAAAAAAAACCCTAAACCCTAAATCCTAAACCCTAAACCCTAAACCCTAAACCCTAGATCGTTGAGCGCAGACCGTGGAGAGTGATAGAGCCCCCAAAAACTCCCTTCTTAGCAGCAGCACCACCACCACCACAATCCGCAGCAGCAGCAGCAACAGCAGCAACAGCAGCAGCAGCAGCAGCAGCATCACGACAGCAGCAGCACCACCACCACCACCACCATCACCATCACCAGCCTCATCATCATCAGCAACAGCAACAACAAAACAACAACAACAACAACAACACCAACAACAACACCAACAACAACAACAGCAACAGCAACAACAACCCCACCCCCCCCACCCCCCCCCCACCAGCAGCAGCAGCAGCACCATCATCCCCATTATCATCAGCAACATCATCATCATCATCATCATAAGTTTACCTCTACGATCGCAGGTATCGTATCCCACTTCCACTTAATAACCCACTGACTCCACTCTTCATCAAATATTCTTCTTGTCTTCTCTCCTCTCCATCTTCTTTGAATCTCAATCGCTGCAGCGCGACGAACTGTCAACAAACATTCTACCTTCGTACACACACACACACGCAAACAGACATACACACACACACACACATAAGCATATACTTTAGAACAGGCGGATATATATATAGAGAGAGAGAGATATAGATATATAGATATAGATATACAACAGAGACAGAGAGATTATATATATATATATATATATATAAACTATTAGGATTGATGAAGGAAAGTAAGAAAGATAATAAACAAAATAAAACAAAATAAAACACAAAACACAAAATACATGAGGAGAGGGGAGACAGATTAAATGAAAAGACAGACAGGAGACAGGAGGAGACAGAAATAAATAAGGAGACAGGAGGAGACAGAAATAAATAAGGAGACAGGAGACAGTTAGAAATAGGAGGAGACAGGAGAGAGGAGACAGATAAAATGAAGGGTAAGGAAGGAGACAGATAGAATTAGGAGGAGACAGAAGACAGGAGACAGATAGAATTAGGAGGAGACAAGGAGACAGGAGACAAGAGACAGATAGAATTAGGAGGAAACAAGAGACAGAATTAAGGGGAGACAGGAGACAGATAGAATTAGGAGGAGACAGGAGACAGATAGAATTAGGAGGAGACAGGAGACAGATAGAGTTAGGGGGAGACAGAAGACATAATATAAGATATAGTATATTTATTCGTACAAGTTTTTCTGTTTGTATCTTAACACTTCTCGTGTGTCTTCTCCACGCTCTTTGAATTATAGAAGCAGCAAGATATCTCTGTCTTGTAATTGCTGCTTCTATCTGTCTCTGCTGCAGTTCTTCTATTGCCTTAAATCGCCTCCAAACACTCTGTATCTTTGTTGCTGCTGCTGCCTCCTGCTGCTGCTGCTGCTGTAGTCCCCTTCTCCATACTAAAGCAGCAGCTACGCGGAGACGCGCGAAATACCCCCGAATAAATCTTTGAATCGTTGACTGTACAGACACACCAATATATAGATAGATAGATAGATAGATAGATAGATAGATAGATAGATAGATAGATAGATAGATAGATAGATAGATAGATAGATAGATAGATAGATAGATAGATAGATAGATAGATAGATAGATAGATAGATATTTGTTATTAATATATTTATTACTTTTATTTATTAAATAATTAATTATTATTATTTAATTTAATTTAATTAATTAAATTAATGTTAATTTGTTTTCTTTGTCTTACTGCTGCAGCATCAGCCAGCATACACTGCAGCAGCTGAATAGGAGAAGTAGGAAGACATCTCCCCTCCTTATCAACACTCTCATTGCTGCTGCTGCTGCTGCTGTTGCTGCTGCTGCTGTTGCTGCTGCTGCTGCTACTGCTGTTGTTGTTGTTGTTGCTGCGGTCGCCGTTGTTGCTACTGCTGCTGCTGCTGTTGCTGTTGCTGCCGCTGGTGTTGTTGTGGCTGTTGCTGCTGGTGGCGCTGCTGCTGTTGTCGTTGCTGCTGCTGTTGTTGTTGCTGCTGCTGTTGCTGCTGCTGCTGTTGCTGCTGCTGCTGCTGCTGCTGAAGAAGGCAGCAGGTACAGCAGCAGGCTGAGCAGGAAAAACATAACCAGGGAACAAAGTCTTAAATGTAGATGAAGGAGAAGCAGCAGCAGCAGCAGCAGCAGCAGCAGCAGCAGCAGCAGCAGCAGCAGCAGCAGCAGGAGACATTGACGGCCAACTTGCAGCAGCTGTTGCTGCTGCTATCTTGCTGCTGCTGAGGTCGTTGTTGTTCTTGCTGCTGCTGCTGCTGCTGTCGCTCTCTGTCTCCAGCCTCAACCCATCGTTGCTGCGGTTGCTGTTGCTGCTGTTCCTGCTGCTGCTGCTGCTGCTGCTGTTGCTGCAGCGCCCGCTGCGGCGGCGATGGCTATCAAGCCCGGGCATAGCAGCAGCAGCAAAACGTACAAACCCTACCTCGCTGCAGCAGGAGCTGCTGCTGCAGCTGCTGCTGTCACTGCAGCAGCAGCTTTGGGTGCTGCAGCAGCTGGCACCACTAGCAGCAGCAGCAGCAGCAGCAGCTGCTGCTGCTGCTGCTCTGCGAGGCAGCAGCCCGCTTGCTGCAGTTGTCTGAACGAGGCAGCAGCTGCAGCAGCAGCAGCAGCAGCAGCAGGCAGCAGACAAGCCTGAAGCAGCAGCAGCAGCCTCCCTCTGTCTCAGAAACTCGAGCTGTCTATACACCCCAAATGTCCTCCATGCCCTCATCTCGCACCTGCAGACCCCACATTTGAAAACCCTATCACCTACCTCAGATAGCTAGGGTTTAGGGTTTAGGGTTTAGAGCCTAGGGTTTAGGGGTTTAGGGTTTTAGGGTTTAGGGTTTAAGGGGTTAGGGTTTAGGGTTTACCGAAGAAGCTCCTTCGTGCTGCGCAGGGCTTGCCAGTCGCTCTTAGCTGGTACCTGTAGCTGCAGCTGAAGCAGCAGCAGCAACAGCAGCAGCAGCAACAGCAGCAGCAGCAGCAACAGCAGCAACAACAGCAGCAGCAAACACACAGGAAGACAGGTACATCACGAACTGCTTCTGCTGCTGCATACAACCAACCTCCCACCCCCCCTCCGACTCTCAAACAAAGACCCCAACAAAACCCTAAACCCTAAACCCTAAACCCTAAACCCTAAACCCTAAACCCTAAACCCTAGGTCGTGTACCTTCGAGAAGAAGCTGCCGCCTCGAATAGAGAAGGAGACAGGCAGCCAGGAAACATCTCTCTGCTTTTTCTGTGTATCCTCCATTTGATTTTGCTGCTGCAGCCTGCTGCAGCAACACAACTTCTGCTGCGTAACACCCCTGCTGCCGGGTGTATATACACTCCAGCCCTCATCGGCGTATGCCCCAGCCTCGCAGCTGCAGCAGCTGCAACAGCAGCAGCAGCAGCAGCAACAGCAGCAGCAGCTGCAGCAGCTGCAGCAGCAGCAGCAGCAGCGCTTCGTCTAGAACAAGAGGGGATGGCTTCTCTTAAACAAGAATACTGTCAACCTCAATGAATACGAGGTCCACCCCCAAACAGTCTGTGCTGCTGCTGCTGCTGCTGTTGCTGTTGCTGCTGCTGCTGCTGCTGCTGTTGCTGCTGCTGCTGCTGTCTTCAATTGCTGCTGCTCCAGTAGAGAAAGAGAGAGAGAGAGGGAGAGAGAGAGAGAGAGAAGCCCTTCTACTAAAGAGCTTACGAGCAGCACTAGCGCCCCAGCCCTCAGCCGCGTGTTGCTGGCTGGGGCGGCAGCAGCAGCAGCAGCAGCAGCAGCAGCAATCCTTTAATAAAATTATAGACGAAGAAAACCAAACAAAACCCAAAAAAGTTGAATTACTTTCTTCCACAGTCCTTCAACCCGATACAGCAGCAGCAGCAGCAGCAGCTGCTGCTGCTGCTGCTGCTGCTGCTGCTGCTGCTGCTGCTGCTGCTGCTGCTGCTGCTGCTGCTGCTGCTGCTGCTGCACGAGCAGCGTGCGTAGCGGCTGCCTGGGGGGTATTTGAGGTTAATAAATTATTGATATGAGTTTTATTGATTTGTTTCTGTTTATATTTTATTATAAATAAATAAAACAAATATAATAACTCCACCTTCTAGTACAGCAGCATACACTTTTTATTGCTTCTCCTGCCAGCCCCTCAACACCGTCAACGGCGGAGCTGTTGCGTACTGTAGGATGTATTTCAACCTTAATGTATAAATTAATTTAATTTAATTAATTAATTTAGTTTATTTGGAGTTTGTTTGTTTCTTTTCGTCTCGCTAGGTATAAATATCTCCACACAATTTAAAATAAACTCGCATACTATGAAGCCGCTGCTTCGGGGTGTATATACAGCTTTCATCGACTTCAGCAGTTTGTATTATCTTCTCCTCTCCAACATATATTTGTGTGTTTATTAAGAAAGTAGAATTGCGTCTGAATAGCCCTGCATGCAGAAGAAAGCCCTGAGTTTCAAATAACTCATATCCCCTTCTGTCTCTAGAAGAGAAGCAGAAGAGAGAGTAGAAGGTTAGCGGTTTGTTGCTGCAGCCAAGACGAGGTTGACTGTCTTAAGATGTAGCCCTCCTTGCTGCTGTTCTTGCTGCTGTGAAACAGCCCCACATGTATGCATGCTGCATGCATGCATGTTTCTTACGAACACCGCACATACTTGTCAAACACTTCCTTGGCCCTGAAGAGACAGCCTCTACAAAGATAGAAATATATACAACAGCAGAATCTGTCTTGAGACAGACAGTTCAATGGCTGCAGTACTCGCATCTCTCCTAAGCAGCACATCTCCTCATCTGCTTGCTGAGCCAGTAAGTCTGCCCTGCAGCAGCAAGTGCTGCGGTGCTGCAGCACGTGCTGCTTCTGCTGCTTCATCGGTCCCTGCCACTCTATATCTTTCTCTGCTGTGTTGTTGGCTGCTGGGGTGTCTGCCGTTCTGACTTCCTCTCCTGCTGCTGCTGCTCCTCGTTTGGTTCCACCCATCATTCCTGCTGCTGGTTTGAAGCGAGTGCTGCTGCTGCTGGTGATGATCTAGTGCTACTGCTGCCTCTGCTGCTAGTGTATCTCTTGCTGCTGAAGCTTAACCTCCGGCAGCAGCAGAGCAGCAGACTGGGTTTCGCTGCACTCGCCATTCAGCCGCCCGCAGGAATATTCATATGCTGTACGTACAGCCCAGGAATGACGCTACACTTGGGGAGTGCTGTATTTGCGTCTGTATACATATTGAAGGGTTTGTTTTGTTTAATTTTCCTCCTATTATCTTTCATGCTTGCTCTTATGCGCACTGGTGAGTCTGTCTCTCTTCTTGCATCTGTGCTGTGTGTGTTTGCCTTGCCTTCATTGCGACTCGAGGAGCCCTGCAGCAGTTTGTGCAGCAGCAGCAGTCTTACTTGGTGATGCTAGCAGCTTCCTCCATTATTGTGTGAAGTAATCTCTCACTCTCTCTGCCACAATCTTCTTCGCCCTCCTCCCTCAGGGCTCTTAAACTCCTAAACGAGCAGCTCTGAAGCGTTTCTCTCCCCTCCTGCTGCAAGCGCTGCTGCTAGCAGCAGCCGCACCACTACATGCATCCCTGCGGCTTTCTGTGCATGCATTGTCGACCCATAGACACCCTGGGTGCAGGGTTTATGGTGCAGCCTCTCGGAGACCCGATACTCCTCCAGCAGCAGCGGCTGCTGCTGTTGCGCCGCACCTTTTGCCCCTCACCGCTGCACATCCGGGCCCTGCTGCTTTTGGTCGTGCTACTGCTGATTTTGTTGCTGCAGCCGCATTCCTCCCTGTATCTGCTGCTGCTGCACTTTCAAATTGGATCTGGTTCCTTCAGTTGCGAACGGGATTAGGGGGTCCCTCCCGATAGAGGAAGCTCCGAGAAGTGTTTGGGGGAAGTGGTGGGAAATGATCCGACAAGGGAAAGCGAAAAGAGAGGGAATCGATCGCGTCTGGGCAGATACCAGCAGGCTAACAGTCTCTGGCTAGTTTAATTCTACAATGAAATCCATTGAGATATCCGTCCATATATATAAGGGGAAAGGGGAGGGGGGGTTGGAGGGGGGGAGGGGAGTCGAAAGACTCTGCGAAGGAGTGGCTTTGAGATTCTTTGGTGTTAGTGGCTGTTAACACTTCAAAGAAGTAAGGGGATAAAATGCTTTAGATAAGAATTCAAGAT
>OY986946.1:6995713-6998213 GCA_963920595.1 Eimeria praecox | reverse complement strand
CAGTCATATAGAGAAGAGGAGCCGTACCATAAGCATCACTAATCGGGCCTACTAACGTCTTTCCTACTAGATGGCCTGTGGAGTTACAGAAAGAAAGAAAGGCAACAAGCTTCGCTCCTACAGCAGGATGTGCTTGAACGACCTTACAATATACTCCCTCACATAATAAATCTGCTGTTGATATATGTAGATGGATGCCACAATATAATAAACCTATATACATTATACTGCTGCTTGTTATACTTGAAGGAAGACTGACGAGGGCTATCGTACACCCTAAACCAATTAAATTGGATCCAAACATATAATATTTTTTATGATATCCTCCTATAGGGAAGTAATCGCTCACACTTCCTATAAATCCTTTCAGTGCATAAGGAGTTAATGCCATTGCTAGGGTCCTCTGATAGGCAACACCATCATAATTAAGTTCTCTAAAGAGAGGAAGAAGCGCTTCAATTGTAAGCGAATCTAATACGCCTTTCAAACCAAAGAAGACACTAACTAACATAATTGATAATTTCAAACCTAAAGTCCCATGCACTGTCTGTCCATATCTCCAAAGCCGTTTAGGAGATAAGGGAGCAAGAGCACGAGCCGCCACAGGGCGGCACGAGCATCCTGTCATTTTGTAATTATATTATTTATTTTCGTTTCTTCTTCCCCTCTAAATAGTAGTTATATATATAGCAAGATCCACACAAACAAGCCCCACACGCATGCATGCGTTTAGAGGGGATCCTCTAAATATCGAAGATAATAAAGAATAGAAAAGAAGAAATGAATTAATAAAGAAGCAGCAACAGGGCGGAGAGAGCCGCTACGGTGTATACAAACTATGTCATTTTCAAATATAAAATGCCGCTGGCGTTCAATGCACATAGGAAGAAAGCTTTAATAAATAAATACGAATTCTTAAATGTATATATAAATATATAAATATATAAATATATAAATATATATATATATATATATATATAAATATATATATATATATATAATAAATCGTCAAATGTTAAATAGAAGATGAGAAGGGCGTTGTAATGTACTAAAATGACGCCCTAATAAACTGAAAATCTAATAAAAAATAAAACCCTCTAAAGGAATTCATAAACAAAAGAAACAAAAGAAACAAAAGAAAGAGAAGAGAAGGAGACAATAACATCAAACAGACACACCTAAACCATCAACAAGCTGCTTGCATTTGTGGGGCCAACACATCCTGTTATCAGGGGCTGACTGACTGACTGTTGTTGTCGCCCCTCACATGGTTTTGAATGCCGCATATACAGCATTAAAACGCTAATTAAATACCATTTTACGTTCATGAATTAATTTCATAATTAATTTTCAACCATTATAATCAAAAAAAAATCAAAAATAACGACGGAAAGAGTATAGCACTTGCACAGGCCATACAGAACTTATGCTGCTGCAGCAGCCCTCCGCCACACTTCTTGTATTGCTATTCATCGGGTTTTTTTTCAAGTTTATGTTTCGATGAATATGTTATTAAATAATTAATCTAAATTTAGATCCTTTTAAAGTAATTTATAGCATTTTCTCTACCTGTAGATACCTCATGAAGCGATATGCTGCCAAACGTAGCCGCACATCTCGGCTTCCTTGTTGTGTGTTTGGAGGTTTTCTGCTTGTGTGTATGTATGTGTATTTTTGGGGTATAAATATGTTTTTTTTGAGGCCATGTACGTGGAATTTATATATTTAATTTGTAATATATGTTTCAGTTTCAAAATTAAAAAAAATAAGTCATAAAACCCAAACCTTAGAAACAGGTGCTGTTCCTGTTAACGGCCTGAAGAAAGCATACAGGGAAACCTGAATTGTTGAAGAGTTCTTAAGTGTGTGTGTGTGTGTGTATGAAAATAAATAAATAAAATAAAAAAACAATTGAATTGAACAGAATAAATATATTTAAATAATATAATAATTAAATATAAAACACACACACACACACAAAAACGAAGAAATCGAAATCGGGAGTGGTGCTGACGGCGGCACATATAAAGAGAAGATCTGTATGTCTAGAGTGATGCGACTTTGATGTTTTTATTTTAAATTTAATTATTTATTTTTATTATATTATTATTTTATATTTAATTTGTTAAATTGTAGAAAAAAAGATTCATGGGAACATACACACCAAATAACTTTACGGATCTGAGTCTGTCAGCCGACGCGATACAAACCAGCGATGCTGCTGTACAGCTCCTCTAGCACAAGTATATGATTTTATGGTTTTGTTTAACACATATAAATAATAAAATAATTAATTTTGATTGTTTTATACTCCAAATAATCAAGACGTAGCCCTCAACACACACATACACACACACACACACACGCAAGGAAGCAACATCCTTACTAAATGCCTGTTGTACAAATATATCCTACAGCAACGATATATACAGCTTGTAGCTATCTTTTAATATGTTTATTTGCGTTTCTGAGTATGTATATATTTTGTTTTTTATGATAT
>OY986946.1:6973213-6988213 GCA_963920595.1 Eimeria praecox | reverse complement strand
TTTCTGCAGACTATGTATTATTGCTAGAGGCGGGCTAGGGGCTTCAACACCGTATAAAAGGACCTGCACATCCTGGCATCTACTACACCAAAGTTATAGGATGGGGTTTAGGGTTTAGGGTTTAGGGTTTAGGGTTTAGGGTTTGCACGTGTCTGTCCACTGCAGAGAAAATGAATATCGCCACCGACGAATTCGGGAATCCCTTCATAATCCTGCGAGAGCAGGAAGAGAAGAAACGTCTGAAGGGAGTTGAAGCCCACAAGGCACGGATTTAGGGTTTAGGGTTTAGGGTTTAGGGTTTAGGGTTTAGGGTTTAGGGTTTGTAGTAGAGAAACAACAGGCTAAGCAGACATTCTCTGGAGATGGATTGCATCTTCGCTCTAGTCGGAACGTGAACAGAACCCATATCTGTTCGCGTATGACGTATGACGTGTAGGGTTTAGGGTTTAGGGTTTAGGGTTTAGGGTTTTGGGGTGTACGTGCAGGCCAACATAACGGCTGCTAAGGCGGTAGCCGATTCTTTGCGTTCTTCTTTGGGGCCGAAAGGAATGGATAAAATTATTGTTGGTCCTGATGGAGATATCACAGTAACAAATGACGGAGCAACGATTCTCGATAGGATGCAGGTTAGGATCTACTGTAAACCCTAAACCCTCATCATCTGTAAACCCTAAACCCTCATCATCTGTAAACCCTAAACCCTCATCATCTGTAAACCCTAAACCCTCATCATCTGTAAACCCTAAACCCTCATCATCTGTAAACCCTAAACCCTCATCATCTGTAAACCCTAAACCCTCATCATCTGTAAACCCTAAACCCTCATCATCTGTAAACCCTAAACCCTCATCATCTGTAAACCCTAAACCCTCATCATCTGTAAACCCTAAACCCTCATCATCTGTAAACCCTAAACCCTCATCATCTGTAAACCCTAAACGCTCATCATCTGTAAACCCTAAACCCTCGCATCCCTTGATACAAACCTTAATCCCTTAGACAGACGTTCTAGACCCGAGTCCTACAGAAACCTGAACCATAGATGCAAACCCTAAACCCTTGGCCTCGACAAACCCTAAACCCTCGAACACACTCTTAGAAGGCGTTGTGGGTGCGTTTATGGGGCTATCGGAGGCCGGGGCGTGTCTGGTCTGCACATTAGTAAAGGTGGGGGTTTAGGGTTTAGGGTTTGGGGTTGGGTGATGCAGATAAAGCATCAATGCGCCAAGCTGTTGGTGGATTTGTCACGGTCTCAAGATGCAGAAATCGGTGATGGCACGACGGGTGTCGTCATCCTAGCAGGTGAGGCAGGGGTTTAGGGTTTAGGGTTTAGGGTTTGGAGTTTAGTGAGGGTGTAGGGATCTACGTTGAGAAGCTGCACACACTTGAATTAATTGATTGGTTTGCTGAATTAATTATTAATTTTATTAATAATTAATTGAATTTCATGAATTAATTGATGATCTTCATGAATTAGTTGGTGGATCTCGCTAATTTGTCAGAGACATTCATGAATGAAGTAGTGAATTTCATGAACTCGTCGATGGATTTCATGAATTTATCGATGGATTTCGTGAATTAGTTGATGTATTTTTTTGGATTGTTTGGCTGTTTTCATGGACCACTCGGTGGATTTCATGAAAATCTCGGTGGAGTTCATCCACCGAAATTTTCATGAAATTCATGTTTGGTTTTCAAATTCATGATGGTTTTCATCGGTTAGTTGGTGGATTTCATGAATTTATTGGTGAATCTCATGAATTAGTCGATGGATATTCCGAATTAATTAGTGCATTTCATGGACTACTCGATGGAATTCATTAATTTTTTGGTGGAGTTCATGAATTTATTGGTGGATTTCATGAATTAGTCGATGGATTTCATGGATTAGTCGATGGGTCATATGAATTAATTAGTGGATTTCATGAATTTATTGGGGGATTTCATGAATTACTCGATGGATTTCATGAATTTATTTGTGGATTTCATGAATTACTCGATGGAATTCATGAATTTATTGGTGGATATCATGAATTAGTCGATGGATCGTATGGATTAATTAGTGGATTTCATGGATTAGTCGATGGATTTCATGAATATATTGGTGGATATCATGAATTAATCGTAGGATTGTATGAATTAATTGGTGGGTTTCGTGAAAGAGTTGGTGGATTTCATGGGAAATTCGATGGATTGACGCATTCGCTATTGTGTTTTTGGTCGAGTTTGTTTGTTTTCTGATATTTGCTTGTTTATTTTTTAGGGAATTTGCTTTCTGAGGCGCTGCGTCTGATTGACAAGGGGCTTCATCCTCTCCGTGTTGCGGACGGTTTTGAGGCTGCTGCACAGATTGCCGTGAAATGTTTGGAGGAGGCAGCGATTGAAAAGGATGTTTTGGGGGCAGATCAGGACCTTTTGTAAGTCTCTCTCTTGTCGCTAACTTCGTTTATTATTCTTGCTTTCCCTTGAAAATCTGTTCTTGGCGTAGTGTTGTTGTTCTTTGTTGCTGCTGTTAATCTGTTGCTTTATCGTGATATTGCTTTTGTCTCCGTGTTTCTTCTGCATTGATTCTGTTTGGAAGGTTATTTATACTATGGTGTCAACTACTGTGGTGGGGGCGCATGGAGGGGGCGGAGAGGACTGCACACTATTGATGTTCTAACAGTTTTGTCTTTAAAACATGTGTTGCAATTAAATGCGAGCTATGTTGGTGCTTGCGGATTTGTCTCGTTCTGTTATTGCTCTCTCTACTGCGCTGCCTTGGGGGCTACCGTAGTTTGCGCTTTCAACTCTTATTGATTCTTCTATAAAGCGTCTTTACAACGAGGACAGCGGTGTCAGCACATAGCAGTGGACTGCTGCTCCACCATATAACAAACACGCAGCACAACATATTCACGCCTCAATGCGATGTATAGACACGAGAATATCGATTGAGGCGTATGCACGTGCTATTGGGATGCATGTGCAGCTGCCTCTATCTAGAATGTGCTTGTGCCTCATTGTCGTGGACGAATGAGGCAGGTTTGAGGTGTATGCAGAGCTGGTCGGGGTCTGTGAACGGCTGTGCGGCGTGCACCTGGGCAGTCGGTTTCTTTGAGGTGGTGTACGTACACCCCAGTTCCTTGCACATGCTCTGACTGAGGCTGTTGTGCACATGAGTTGCTGGTTTGTTCAGACGTCAGACCGCCAAGACGGCGCTGGGCTCCAAGGTCGTGAGCAGCTGCAAAGAGAAGCTGGCGGACCTCTGCGTGCAGGCGGTGCTTGCGGTTGCAGACAAGGAGAGGAAAGACGTGAATTTAGATATGATTAAGGTAGCAAACCCTAAATTACAAACCTTGAAGATATAATGCTGCTGCTGCTTATGTGTTCCGGGGGGTTGTGTTCTGGCTGGTACGGGCCGCAGTTCCTGAGGTGTATGCACGCTAGCAGGTCTAATCGAAGCTACGTAACATTTAGTTTGATAGCTCTGAATTTCTTAGGCTTCATACTTGAGGGTTTGTTGAGGGTTTGGGGTTTGGGGTTTGCGCGCAGCTGGACGGCCGAGCAGGGGGTTTGTTGGAACAGTCGACATTGGTTCGGGGTATAGTTCTTCACAAGGATTTGAGTCATTCACAGATGCGTAAGGAGACGAAAGATGCAAGGATTGCTATTTTGACTTGCCCTTTTGAGCCCCCTAAACCCAAGACAAAACATAAACTCGATATCACGAATGCCGCAGATTATAAAAAACTCCAAGCAGCAGAACAAAATTATTTCAAGGAGATGATTGAGCAGGTTAAGAATTCAGGAGCAAATTTCGTCAGTCTTTGTTTCACAGCAACAACTCACACTCTTTCCTTTCCTTTCTTTCTTGCTGCTGTTTGATTCAGTGTTCTCTTGCTGTCTCCTACTGCAGTCAGTCAGTACCTGGGATCGCATCCATTCTCCCTCCTCTCTTTCTGTTTCTTTCTTTATTTTCTTGTCTATTTACGCTCTGTCTATAATGCATATACTCGTCTACAGTTGCGTTTCCTGTGGACATCAGTAACTCCCCTCTCACCCGTCATCAGCACATGTTAGACGCCACTCATGTTTATGTTTTATTATATATATATATATATATATATATATATATATATATATATATATATATATATATATATATATATGCATGTGTTTTTTAACGGACAGGTTATATGTCAGTGGGGTTTTGACGATGAAGCAAATCATTTATTGTTAGCTGCTGATATTCCTGCGGTTCGTTGGGTGGGGGGAGTTGAAATTGAAATGTTGGCAATTGCGACACAAGGGCGAATCGTTCCACGAGCTCAAGAACTCTGTGCTAGCAAGTTAGGAAAAGCAGAGTGCATTCGAGAAGTACCCTCGGGCACAATGGGAGATAAAATGATTGTTATTCAAGGTGCAACAACTGGCTCCTGCTGCTGCTGCTGCTGCTTGTAGTGCTGCAGCTGCTTCTAGTGCTGCTGCTCCTTCTAGTGGTGCTGCTGCTTCTAGTGCTGCTGCTGCTTTTAGTGCTGCTGCTGCATCTAGTGCTGCTGCTGCGTCTAGAGCTGCTGCTGCTTCTAGTGCTGCTGCTGCTTCTAGTGCTGTTGCTGCTTCTAGTGCTGCTGCTGCTTTTAGTGCTGCTGCTGCTTCTAGTGCTGCTGCTCCTTCCAGTGCTGCTGCTGCTCCTTCTAGTCCTGCTGCTCCTAGTGCTGCTGCTTCCACTAGTGCTGCTGCAGCTGCTATGTGCGTATGTGTTTGTTGTGTGTTTCATAGCTTTTGTTGCTGTTTCTGTTGCTGCTGCTGTTGTTTCAGTAGTAGTAGTAGTAGTAGTACTTCATGCAAAGCATGTACAGACTTTGCTTGCATGCATATGCTTGAGTTTTGTTTTGTTTTGTTTTGTTTTTAAGGCTGTGGGAACGCGCGGGCTGTGACGTTGGTATTATATGGAGGGACACAGATGTTGGTTGCGGAGGCTGAGCGATCTGTTCATGATGCATTATGTGTTGTGAGTGCATTGGTGAGGGACGGGCGAGTTGTTGCTGGGGGCGGCGCAGCTGAGATAGCTGCAGCAAGAGCCGTAGAGAATCAAGCAGATACTGTTCCTTCTGTAGGGCAATATGCTGCTCGTGCCTTCGCGGATGCTCTGTTGGGGTTAGCTGAAGCACTTGCAGCGAATTCTGGTCTTAGTCCTATTCATGAAGTTCAACGAGTTAAAGCCCTACAACAACAAACTAACTGTCCTTACTATGGTATTGATTGCATGCAAACTGTAAGTTTATATATATATATATATATATATATATATATATATATATATACTCATATATATATCTATTATTCTATGTGGACTTGATGCCTGCGGTGTATATGCGTGTGTGTGTGTGTGTGTGTGTGTGTGTTGTTGATGTTTCTGTTTAATAATGTTTTTATGTGTGTGTGTATTTCGTATTGTTTATGGTTTTTTATGAGTGTACTTCACATAATAACATAATAACATAATAACAGCTTATGTTGATTTGTATTGTATTATTGCAAGGTTAGACTCGTTTCTATAGAAAGAAGAACTTGAACTGGGGCTGCAGGCAGCTGCCGTGGTGTCTAGCAATGCATGCGAAACCCTACTCAAACCCTAAACCCTAAACCCTAAACCCTAATTCATTGTGAGGAGATGGGCTGTACAGGGAACGAACGACATGAGGGAGCAGCAAGTCTGGGAGCCTCTTGCCTCGAAGAAGCAACAGATTCTTCTTGCGAGCCAGGTAAACCCTAAACCCTAAACCCTAAACCCTAAACCCCAAACCCCAAATTGTATATCATCATCATCAGTTAATGTATACAGAAACCCAGAAACTTTTGAGAAGGCATAGTATTATTAAAACCCTAAACTCGGAACACTGCTATCGCGGAGAACCCTTATTAGGGTTTAGGGTTTAGGGTTTAGGGTTTGTGGTTTGCGATGATCAGGTTGTTAAGATGATCCTCAAGATTGATGATGTTATTTGTCCTAACGAGGAATAAACAAACGTTCGCACAGCAGCAGAAGCAGCTGCAGCAACAGCAACTAGTGCAGCAGCAGCAGCAGCAACTAACGCAGCAGCAGCAGCAACTAATGCAGCAGCAGCAGCAGCTGCTGCCGCGACTGTAAATACAATTGCTTCAGCTGTAATTGCTGCAATTGCAGCCGTGGCTGTATTGGCATTATTATATGTTTTGCTTCGGCGTGTTTTAACAACAGCATTAGATATAACAACCTTTATATAAACAGAGTTAGTAGGAATAGAAAGAGAATAGAGATAGCGTTGCATGCATATCCCCAAAACAAAACCAGATAGAAGAATATACATAGAAACACAACAGCAAGGAAGTAGTAGAGCCCCCACACAGAGTCAACGAATTAAAAAGAGACAGACAGAAAGACAAACAGAAAGAGACACATCAGGCAATAGAAGAAGAAGATAGAAGAGAAGCAATTAGAGAGAAGATGAGACTAACGTAGTGTAGCAAGAGAACAGAGACAGACATAAATGAAGATACACCGCAGTCAGAGAAGGAGAGACAGACAGACAAACAACAGAAAGGGAGACATACACCCAAAGAGCAGAAAGATGAAGAGAGTTAGATACAAGCAGAAACAGAAACAGAGACAGAGACAAGAACAGAAGAAGAGACAGATAAATAAACAACGGAGACTAAGGAGAGAGAGAGAGAGAGAGAGAGAGAGAGAGAGAGAGAGAGAGAGAGAGAGAAAGTAGTAACCAACAAAAGATAGCTTAAGTTAAGTTTGCGTAGTTCGCTACAAACCCAAAATAATCTCTATCAAGAAGAGGAGACACTAATCCTGTGGTGGTATTCTGCTGCTGCTGCTGCCGGGATGTGCTGCTGCATGCACGAAAGATTGAAGCGCATTCCTAGGGTCTCCCCTGCTCTCGCTCGGTGCTGCTGCTGCTGCTGCAGCAGCAGCACTATCCCTATGAGCTTCGTTGTGTCGCGATCCGTTGCTTCGATGCCTCGCCTCCCGAGATCGATCCCGCTCCCGGGATCGATCCCGGGAGCGGGATCGGTCATGATCCCTAGAGCGTCGGGTATCCCGGGATCGATCCCGGGATCGATCTCGCGATCTGTAACTTGAACTGTATCGAGACCTGTCCCGGTCTCTGTCTCTGTCTCTGTCTCCACTTCTATATCTATCTCTATCTCTATCTCTGTCTCTGTCTCTATAATCTCTGTCTCTGTAATATCTATCTCTGTCTCTGTAGTCTCTGTCTCTTCTGTCTCTGTCTCTTCTGTCTCTGTCTCTGTTGGTTGATCGATCATGTGAGGGCCCCCCTCCATAGGAAGAATCTCTCGGTAGTCTGTATCTATGAGCTCCCCTTTCATCTGCTTCTCTTTCTTTATCTCTTTCTAATTCTTTATCTCGTTGCCCTGCCTCTCTCCGTCTACTGAGTTTGTCTGCAGCAGCTACTTCTGTCTGTTTCTCTTTATATCGTTTTAATATTGCCTCTCTTTCTGCTTCTGTCTCCTTCAATGCTGCTAACGTTGAACGTATCTTCTCACAGCCCCGATGTTGTTTACCCGAGACATGCGATTCAAATCGACACATCGCATCCCCCGTTGATTGCATCGCCCCACACGTAGCGCACACCTGTACGTACACCCCAAACCATAAACCCTAAACCCTAAACCCTAAACCCTAAGTTCTAAAGCATCACACAGCAGCCAACGATACTAAACACAGCATGCATACACAAAGCTCCTCACATACACACGCACATACACATAAACCCTACTCTTTACAAACCCTCAAGCCCTAAACCCTAAACCCTTGCCTTGGTGCCCCAAGCAGCAAACCCTTCGCTCTGAACCCTAAACCCTAAACCCTAAACCCTAATAATAAACCCCTGTAAATCAGGACCCTGCATGCCCCCTTCCAGTCAACGATAAACCCCAAACCCTCAAAACCAAGCCCGACACCTCAAACACCATATTCAAAACCCTAAACCCTAAACCCTAAACCCTAAACCCTCGTTCAAAGCCCTTAATATCCTAACCCCCAAGCACTGACGTACCCGGAGCTGGGACTCGCGTATAGTGGCGATATCTGCATTGGGGTTCTTCAGCCTGCAGCAAAAAAACCCTAAACCCTAAACCCTAAACCCTAAACCCTAGACCTTAATTCACGTGATATCTAAGAAAATAAGACAAAGCGGCTAGGCCTAGGGTTTAGGGTTTACAAACCTGGATACCTCCCGCTGAAGAAACGCTACCTTCTCGTTCAGCTTCTCAGCAGCATCGATGTCCCCCTGAAAAGCCAAACCCCAAACCCTAAACCCTAAACCCTAAACCCTAAACCCTAGACCCTGAGCCCAGAAGCACAAAGCTGAGCTTCATAAGCTGGAGCACACCGCCGCTGCATCACTGCAAACAATCAACCCTAAACCCTAAACCCTAAGCCTAAACCCTAACACGCAGCCCACCTTTGATCCGGCTTCATCTTGCTGCTTCAAAAGCTCGGAGATCTCCGCGTTCATCGCATTAACCCTACCACAACGCACCCACACCTTAAACCCTAAACCCTAAACCCTAAACCCGAAACGCTAAGAACACCAAGAGCACCAACCCCAGCAGGCAAGCCTCTTGGGGTATGAGCTTCTATGGAGGGGGCTTTCCGTTTCAATTATTGCATGACTGGGTGGGCCTCTGAAAGTGCATGACGAGGGTCTAGGGTTTAGGGTCTAGGGTTTAGGGTCTAGGGTTTAGGGTCTAGGGTTTAGGGTTTAGGATATACCTTTCCTCATTTTCTTTGCTTAGCTCGACTGGCTGGTTGTTTGCGTCTATGCGCTGCTGTACTCTTTTAATTCTGTTCTCCATTTGATCTACCAGACGCTGCAAATAGCCTGCGCGCAAACCCTAAACCCTAAACCCTAAACCCTAAACCCTAAACCCTAAACCCTAAGCCCTAAACCTTGTTCTGCGTCCGCGAATCCCGCAGATTAAACCCTAGATCCCCTAGACACCGAGATCAACAACAAACCCTAGACCCTAAACCCTAAACCCTAAACCCTAAACCCTAAACCCTACGTGCGAATTCTGTTTCGAACAGCGCTTGGTAGAACTCCCTTTCTGGATCTGCCTCGAAGGCAACCTTAAGATCAGCCCGATGCTCCCTGTCGCATCTGCAGCACAAATCCCAAACCCTAAACCCTAAACCCTAAACCCTAGATCGCAAGCCCTGCAGACATAGGATTTGATTGCAGACAAGATAACAACACGCCGCGGATCCTTAGACAAACCCTAAACCCTAAACCCTAAACCCTAAACCCTAAACCCTAAACCCTTACGGGCCGAGATCAACGCGAGTGTTTGGGAAAAGATCATGTGGGCAAAAGTCGAGCAAGAAAAACTTGCAGACCTAAAAACACAAACAAACCCTAAACCCTAAACCCTCACATTTATGAAATGCTTCTGTCTCTGTTATCTCTGAATGTAACCCTATTTAACTATAAACCCTAAACCCTACACCCTAAACCCTAGCTCGTCGTTCTCACCGTCTCCGCCTTGAAGGAAGCACCCTTCTTTGCATTCGCACCGTATTCGTTGCGATCCCTCCCCATAAGGGAGTCAAGCGTCGCTGCGCACCAACAATCCACCCCAGATCAAAACCCTAAACCCTAAACCCTAAACCCTAAACCCTAAACCCTAGCAGAGTATCCGAGCCCCCGTATTATGCTCCCCGTTCTAAGCCTAGTAGACATTGCGGCACATCTGTCCATACAGCTGCTGTTTCAAGATCCCAGTGAGTCGTATACTGCAAATAATATATATACAACGGAGTCCTCATCCCCCAAACTCAAACAAAATAAATTGTTATGGCTTGACGCCGTCAAGGATAACAGAAGCGCGCCTCTGCGGCAAGCAGGTAGATATCGGGGCCCCAACAGGGGGCCCCGAGGAAGCTGATAGAGACAAAATATGAATATGATTAGGAAAAAACAAGAGAAACACGAATAAATGCTGGGGTGTCACTGCAACATGTCCTGCTGTAGTGACACCCGGAGGATCTTGGCCGTTGGCTCACCTCTCATTTCATCCATTTTTCTGAACTACATCCATAAACGCCATCAAAACAATAAAAATTAAACCACAAACAACCGGACAAACCCAATGAGGGTTTAGAGTCGACGGTTGATGGTCTATGGTTTAGGGTTTAGTGTTTTAAGCTTGATACAGTGCATGCTTTCGAGTCCCGGGGCTTTTCATAGCGCCAAGTGCGCCAGAATGAAAGGGGCTGTGTTGTTTATTTAGGGTTTATATATTTAATTAATTATACTTTGATACCCTACCCTTTTATTATCCATTTATTTTTGTAGTTCTCCCATATATTTTCTCCGCCAAATCCCCTGCAGCACGTCGAGATCTGTTCATCCCTCTACTTCCCCCTTACGCCTTCAATACAATGGCTCTAGTGAGCCCTTACATGTCCTGTCTGAGGTTGGTGCATGCATTTGTACGGGTGTATGGGCTGGGTACTGTGGATTAAGTAGGTGTTTAGCTATGGTCATTGACGCTACTGCATGCGTCTTAAGGGGGCTTGGATGCGCTTGCATGTGGGGTTGCAATGAAGTAGCAATTACAACAAACTGTACTGAAAATCATAACAGGCCACCGTATTCCCTCACGAGCAGCAGGCCCTTGTGCCGCTGTGCTCAGAAAGCCTGGGGAATGGAGAGGAGGCCCGAGGCTTTGGGGAGCGATACACTTGAGTATTTTTGCTTTGTGGCAGCTCACGTAAGTCCTCGGCAAAGGCCGAGAACTTCTGTAACACTTCGTAGCACCTTATGGCTTGGAGGGCCAGGCGCCAGCTGCGAGCCCGACCACCATAGGTGGGGGGTATGGTGTGCAGCACTTACTCATCGCGGTGGCGTTTTGCGTGGAAGTTTAGATAGTCGCCATAAAGTCTTTGCCAAGGATTTGTTCTTCCATGAGCGTAGATAATTGCTATAAAATCGGTTTCTAGGATTCACCTTTTCTGTACTCACGTGCTTGAGGTAGAGCAAGATCTACCCTCCGGCGTGAAGGCAGCCAACAGTTGAGTGCCACGTCATGCTGAAGCGAGCGTAGTGGCTGCAGCCCAACCGGCCGCCCGCGCTTTTACTGCTAGAACAATTCGTGAAGAGTGGCTTCACTTTTGGTGGCCGTTTAAGTATGACGTGCCCCTCAATGCGGCGGTAGCGCATCTGCGAAGTGCATCCGAAGGCCTATAGTCGCTATTGATATCATCCATAATTATTGACTTTCACAGGCACATCCACAGTATGGAAGCTTCCTGGCTTGGGTTGCTGGGCCACATCTGCGAAGTGCATCCGAAGGCCTATAGTCGCTATTGATATCATCCATAATTATTGACTTTCACAGGCACATCCACAGTATGGAAGCTTCCTGGCTTGGGTTGCTGGGCGGCTTAGTCACTTGGTCGAAAAACGAACAAGCTATAGCGTAGTGTAGAACATGAGGGAGCTATCGATAGTGCTCTGCGTCTAAGAGAATTATCGCTTACTCCCCCCTTGCGCTGTCCAGCCATTTACCTTTTGTCTATCGCCCGGGGACCACCCTGCAATGAACCGCTGATGTCGAAACCCCAGCTCCTTTGTTGGGTTTCTGCTCACTAAAGGATGAGAGGGTGGAGACGGGCCAACGGATAGAGTGCTTACCCACCAAAAGGAGAGAGCATCACACTTCCACCGCTAAACGTGAGAGGGAGGCGGTGGAAACGGCTCAGATATAGAAGAGATGTGTGCAGAATCTGATCAGGAAAAGGTGATACGAGAGCAGCAGTCGGGAGCCGCTGAACCCAGCACTCAGAAATCCAGATATTCGTACTTAATGGCGCATATGCTTCATTTGCAACGAATATGGCCACATACTTTGATGTTTAAAACACCCTAAATGAGGTAAGGCACCTGAGATGAAGGAAGGTGAGCAGATCCTGCTGGGAGCCCAACACCAAAGGACCGATCAGGTGAGTACCTGGCCCCCAGGCAACGTGCGGGGCAGCAGTTGAGTGGCAACAGGAGACAGGCTCACGTGTTGATTAATTGCAAGCCACGCCTCTGTTTATACCCAGCAGTTGGTCATGTTTGGTCCATATCCCTATGATACGTGTCTCTGGTCTTGGGCCAGTTCATTCATATACGATCCTAGACATGCCATGGGTGGCTCGGTGGAAGGCAAGCATGCCGTCTTTGGGCGAAGCGTATGATGTCTATATGCAGGGCAGTCAACGAGAGAGTTCGCATTTTAGCTCTCCCATGGCTATGCACGTCCTTCAGAGTAAGAGGACTGCAGTCATTTTCACAAGTGGAAACGAGCGACGAGGCTCCATCGGAGCGCAGCGACATTGCTTGAAACGAAGGGGAAATGCATGCAGTCTTTCTTGGTACTCTTAAAGAGGCCGCAAGCTTAGGATCTTTGATCCACTTGACACCCAAGGAACGGCAAAACTGGACACAGTTGAAAAAGTTTTCTCATATGCAGGGCGGAGCTTCCAGTGTGCACGCCAGCAGCCGGACGACCTGTTCTTAGCATCAAATTCACTCCCAGCGCAAAGATGGGAGCACGCTGGGCCACTGTGGGTCGGTGATTGCCTTGGTACCCGAGAAGGCAACTGCCTGTGGCATTGCAGGAGTGGCTGTTGCGGTGCCTCTCCATTTCTGCGCGCATTCTGTTCTTCACAGAGTGCCAACAGCTTCTATGGATAGGAGAAAACTGTTGCTCTGCTGCATGGTGCGCTGTCGCTAAGTCTGTGCTGTACTTGCTGTGGGAGCTGCACAAGCTTTCTTATTCCATTCTATTTCGCTTCCTCCCTTCTCTTGCGAAGCGCTTCTCCCTGCTGTTTTCGATCGGGCCTGCCGCCTAATTCCTAGTTGCAGCAATCATGCAGCGGGACTCGTCAGCCCCGACAGCGGAGCGATAGCAACAGCAGTTGCAGCAACAGAAGCAGTAGAAATCATAACAGCAACGGCATCAGGAGTTACAGAAATACCAAAAACAGACGACAAGGGGTAAGGGGAGCACGAACTGCAACGCTCCGTTGGTGTTCGTCGAGGAGTATATGCGCAAAAGAAAGCCACAGAAGGAGCACACGAAACAGCGAAGAAGGTGCATCCAGGTCTCTGCCATTGTATAAGGTAGAAACACGAATGGTGAAGACAACAGGAGATGCATGTTGGGGCGTGCCTGCTGCTGTCAAGGGCATACAGCAACAGTGAAGAGAAACCCAACCGATTTGTGCATCGGTCAACTCATGCCACGGACAGCAAAAACAGATTGTGGCAGACGGGGGTGCCTTATCTTGCGGCAATACTTTTGAAAGCTGGAAACAACACCAGGCAAGCGCGCCTCTACTTCCCAATTTGCTGAGGCTGCCCTTCAGCCGTAACAAACGCACTAAGCTCCGATTCGAGAAGAATATCCCCGGAAAAACGAACGCTTCAGCATACAAGCAAGAAATGCAGTTGCGAAGGGCACACGGAGGCGGCCCTTGAGCCATAACCAACGCATTCATCTCGGGCTCAAACAGAACAATTGACAGAAAAAACGAATCGATCATCAGACAAGCAAAACGGTGTTGCAGGGAACACATACTCCAACTCGCAAACATTTATATGCATTCAGATGCACCATTCGCGGACACCAGTCCCATCGCTGGATTGTGCGCGCCCGATAAGGGTGTTCGTGTTCGGCGGAATTGCATATCCGGCGAATCATGATCTGCTGCAATCTCTTCTAGACCTTAGCAGCAGCAGAAGCTACAACCCAAGAAGCAGGATGCCCAACAGCAAATGGTGCCTCGGCAACAGTTCCAGCTGCATGAGGAGCAGCAGCAAGATATGAAGCAGAAGGAATTGACGGAACACTGACTACGCGCTGCAGCATCATCCAGTGCCGCTGGGCCCTTCCCCTCTACTCACCCACACATTGCTAGACGACAAGACACACGTTTGTGTGCGCTGCTTGGGGAAGACGAGGAAGGCAGAGATAGCGTAGTCAGTTTCACGTTGGTACGAGCATTTCTACTTGCTTAAAGGACGCCCGCTGAGGGCTAGTGTTTGGCAGTAGCCTACAATGTTATTGCATGCCCCCAAAGGGGGCTATGTACGAGTAGTCGTGGGGTTACCTTCCAGGGAGAATCACAGCAAGCTATGCTGCGACTCATCTAGCAGCCCTCCTCTCCTTCATTTCTACAAGTCTTAGACGCTGGTGCTGCTATGCCCAGGAAGCCTACAGACTTGGGGAAGGTCAGTGGTCTTCTACAACTCGAATATGAATTGATTTGATTCTATTGACGTTAACAGCAATCCTTAGCAGACGCTGTGTATGCCTTCTCTCATACGGTGCAATATACGTGCACAGCCCCAAACGAGCAAATACACAAGAGGCCTCTACACTGTACCTATTAGACTTTTCTGTGTATATTTGACTAATTATAACCCTCAAATAAATATAAATTATTAAGAAAATAATAACGGGAAGACATACACCATATCATTATGCTGTTCGTACAGCTCGTATAATATTCTACGGTGCTGGCATTGTGGTGCTGTGAGAGTCTACCTCAATTGCTTCATTCTTGCGTACATTCTTGAAAATTTATTAATTACGTATAATTATTAAATTAAATAGACGAAACACACCAGTCAAGAGCTTCTTCTAGAAGCGCCACGAAGCCTTCGTTGTACCCGCGAGCCCTAGTGCTGCTGCTGCTGCTGCAGCAGCAGCAGCAGCAGCAGCAGCAGCAGCAGCTGCTGCTGCTGCTGCTGCTACGCTTGCATGCGCTCCTAGCGGAGCCTCCGTTGTGCAAACGTTTCTTCATTGTTAGTTGGAGGACATGATGTTGTTTTTTTTCGAGTTGTTTGTCGTATAAGTTATTCCTAGGCTCTTAAAGTTTTCTGAAAGGCGGTGCAGCAGCAGCAGCAGCAGCAGCAGCAGCAGCAGCAGCAGCAGCAGCAGCAACAG
>OY986946.1:6960713-6963213 GCA_963920595.1 Eimeria praecox | reverse complement strand
ACCTATCAGACCATGCGAGCATGTTTGCTGAGGGTACATGCAGTTGCATGTACCCTCAGCAAACATGCCCGCTTCATCTTCTCTTTGGATTGAGTTGGAGCAAATAGATTGAAATTTCCAAAGTTTTCGGATCACCTTCGTTACTGACTGACGGGGACCCCCGAAGTTTGTTTTCACCTTTGGGCGTGAATTTCTGACAAGGTTTAAACCCGAAAATAAAATGAATATAGGCAACTATCCGGAGGTAGAGAGTCAAAATGAACGCATGCACCAAACAGTGCACAAGGGTTTGTTGGGTGCATGCGTTTATTGTGGCTGTTTGCTGCACAGACAGTTACTCTATCTAGCGACATTCATCAAACTGGCTTGATTTCCGCACCTGTGTGGAATGAACTTGACAGTATAACAGTGCAGTATTTGATACGTTGTTCTCTTGCTTCCCGGCCATCGAAGAGCCGCTGCTAAACCCTACGCTAAATGTGGCTGTTTGAGGGTAGTGTCGTCCTCTCGCATTTGTCTTCTCCTATACAGAGCTTGCGGCAGCTCGGGATTATGTGTAGAAGACACAGGAACGTCATGTCAGAAGATAAGCCAAACGATGTTCAGCATCTATGAGTTACCTACCTAAGTTGGTTTTACCAGATTTGTACTCTCTACGATGAATTTCCCCGTGTGTTTGGGAGCCTCATTTTGTGTTAACTAGCTGATAGGACGTTGGCCTACATCGTACGCTAACACACAACGTGGAAGCCCCACCATAAAACAAATCCAGTGTGTCAAACGCTACTCAGGGAATCACCGGAAATTCCTCGGACTTTCTCCCTATCAAACGACATCAACGTCATTAGGAGAATAAGCAGAGGAGGACAGTAAAATCCTAAAGGCTTATTGAACGGCTCCCATATGCCATAGAAAACTAAGATATTAATTTAAACATCCACAATCTCAACAACTCAGCCACCATCAGACGATTGATAGCCCCAACACTTCCTCAGGAAACATCTGCGAGCCCTCGTTGACTCAGCAGCGGCGGCTACAAGCGTGTGAACGCTTAGCGGGTCTTGAAGTGGGGCGAGCAGAAATTGTTTGTGTACAACTGTTCTGCTATGTGTGCATACGTATATATACTTTCATTGATGTCAGGTACTATTTCCGAAGAGAGCTTTTGAGCTATCCTGCAGTATTCGGGCTTCTAAACACACAACAAACGTGGGGCCTGGCGGGGCTGCAGCAGAAGGGAGGAGGTTCATCATTAGCTGCCGCTGCTGCTATAGGACAGCCCCGCATGCATGCGCACCCAAACCTTTTTCGTTGCATGCACCAATACTGTAGACAATTTTAAAGCATTTGCTTGCTGATCAGTAAACAGCCTGCATGCCAGTAGAAACACACTTAGCCCTTCGGGCAAGTCCCTCTATGCCTCCAATGGCTATTTATATTCCTTCTTATGTACAGATTGCTTGCTGATGGGATATTGAGTGTTCAACAATTGCTGTGTTAGTGCATGCATAAAGAGGGGGCCTCATCAGTCCCCCTCCTAGTAGTAGGAGGAGCCCCTCACTTACGGCGAGCCCCCTCTCCTCCACATCATCCTCATGCCCTTAGACTGTTGTGCCCAGGATGCTGGGAGAATGTACGGCAGGTCTGCAACTCTCTTCTCAACTACTGTGTTAAGTGTGGTGACTTGTATACCTCTCGAGGCTCCTCTAATGCAATCGAAGACCCTCAGGGCACCAGGCAGAGATTGCCCCGTATGCCCCCCCTCCCCACAGGAAGATAATCTCCTTAGTATAATTATTCTGTACTATATTTTTTTTTCGTTTGTAGCTAACAGCAATCCTTCGTTAAGGTCAAGAGATTCTGCTGCACTCTTCCCCCCTGACGTGTGTGTTCAGGGCCAGCATCAGGCAATTTCTGTTGCTTTTGAGTATATTTTAATTTAAATTAATACATTAAATTATAAAAAGTAGAAAATCAAAGAAGTCAGCGGCCTCGATTCCCCCCGTATCGCACGGGCGATGTAGGGGCGCGGCCCCGGGGGGAGCCGTATAAGAGTGCTGTATATGTATATATAAACATTTAATAGATGTGTTTCTACTTGTAATAATTGAATTAAATTGAATATAATAGAAAAAAAAACATATTTAAAGCGTAGGGTAGATGATAACAAGGAATTGGGGTTGTATTTATATATTATACAGATGTTAACGTGTAGGTGTATGTACACCCGAAGGACGTCGGTTACCGAGCAGCTTACACAACCAACGCCCCCCATCAAATAAATATATCTTCTTTTGTGATGATTGGCGTTTCTTTGTGTTTTTCTATTTAATTATATTTTGCAATGCGCCTACGTTTTCTCTTTCATTTAATGTAGTTAACGCGATTCCCCCCGTGCTGAGCTCCGTCTCCTCCTTCACGAGCACACCAGGCCATCGAAGGAGGCAGTAAGTACGAAAGGCAGCAGCAGCACGACAGCAGCAGCTGCAGCACTGCAGCA
>OY986946.1:6938213-6958213 GCA_963920595.1 Eimeria praecox | reverse complement strand
GCTGCAAAGCAGTCAGAAGCTGCTGCTGCTGCTGCTGCTGCTGCGGGGGCAACAGCAGCAGAAAGTACTGCATGCGCTTCAGCTGATGAGCGAGAAAGTGCTGCTGCTGCTGCTGCTGCTGCTGCTGCTCCTTCACTGGAGTTGCTGCCGCCGCTGTCTTTGGGAGATAGCTCAGAAGGGCGGTGTAGGTCGCAGCAGCAGCAACAGCAGCAGCAGCAGCAGGAACAGCAGCAACAGGAGCAGCAAGGCTTGCATTCAGCAGCAGCAAAGGCAGCACCCGCAGCAGCAGCAGCAGCAGCAGCAGCAGGATCTCAGCTGTCTGGCCTTCATGAGGAGCAGCAGGAGCAGGAGCCGTCGAACGAAGAGCAGCAGGCATTGGCAGAGCAGCAGGAGCAGCAGCAGGAGGAGCAGCAGGAGCAGCAGCAGCAGGAGGAAGAGCAGCAGCAGGAGCAGCAGCAGGAGCAGCAGCAGCGGCGGGTGCTGCTGCGACGCAGCAGCAGACCACCACGTAGGTCCTCGCCAGCAGCAGCTGCTGCACAAGGCTCCAACAGCCCGCGCATACACACGGGGAATAACAACGCCTCATATCATGCAGACAAGCAGGTACATTTGCTGCTGCTGCTGCTGCTGCTGTTGCTGCTGCTGCTGTTGCTGCTGTTGCTGCTTGTTCGTTTTACGGCCTCTGGCGTCTGTTGATGCGTCCTCTTCGGTGTGGCTGATGCTGGTTTTGTGATGGCTCACCTACAGTCAGCCATCTAGGGTTTAGGGTTTAGGGTTTAGGGTTTAGGGTTTAGGGTTTAGGGTTTGGGGTGTATGGTGTGTGTAGGAGTGGCGAGCTCGTTTTTATGTGGGGCCGAAGAGATGCATGCGGACGTTCAGCGCCAAACTCTACGGCTTTGAGAAAGCAAGAGAGAGAGCTCATGCATTCATTAAATACATACAAGTCAGTTTAGGGTCTAGGGTTTAGGGTTTAATGTTTAGGGTCTAGGGTTTAGGGTCTAGGGTTTAGGGTTTAGGGTTTAGGCTTTGAGAAAGCAAGAGAGAGAGCTCATGCATTCATTAAATACATACAAGTCAGTTTAGGGTCTAGGGTTTAGGGTTTAATGTTTAGGGTCTAGGGTTTAGGGTCTAGGGTTTAGGGTTTAGGGTTTAGGCTTTGAGAAAGCAAGAGAGAGAGCTCATGCATTCATTAAATACATACAAGTCAGTTTAGGGTCTAGGGTTTAGGGTTTAATGTTTAGGGTCTAGGGTTTAGGGTCTAGGGTTTAGGGTTTAGGGTTTAGGCTTTGAGAAAGCAAGAGAGAGAGCTCATGCATTCATTAAATACATACAAGTCAGTTTAGGGTCTAGGGTTTAGGGTTTAATGTTTAGGGTCTAGGGTTTAGGGTCTAGGGTTTAGGGTTTAGGGTTTAGGCTTTGAGAAAGCAAGAGAGAGAGCTCATGCATTCATTAAATACATACAAGTCAGTTTAGGGTCTAGGGTTTAGGGTTTAATGTTTGGGGTCTAGGGTTTAGGGTCTAGGGTTTAGGGTTTAGGGTTTAGGCTTTGAGAAAGCAAGAGAGAGAGCTCATGCATTCATTAAATACATACAAGTCAGTTTAGGGTCTAGGGTTTAGGGTTTAATGTTTAGGGTCTAGGGTTTAGGGTCTAGGGTTTAGGGTTTAGGGTTTAGGCTTTGAGAAAGCAAGAGAGAGAGCTCATGCATTCATTAAATACATACAAGTCAGTTTAGGGTCTAGGGTTTAGGGTTTAATGTTTGGGGTCTAGGGTTTAGGGTCTAGGGTTTAGGGTTTAGGGTTTAGGCTTTGAGAAAGCAAGAGAGAGAGCTCATGCATTCATTAAATACATACAAGTCAGTTTAGGGTCTAGGGTTTAGGGTTTAATGTTTAGGGTCTAGGGTTTAGGGTCTAGGGTTTAGGGTTTAGGGTTTAGGCTTTGAGAAAGCAAGAGAGAGAGCTCATGCATTCATTAAATACATACAAGTCAGTTTAGGGTCTAGGGTTTAGGGTTTAATGTTTAGGGTCTAGGGTTTAGGGTCTAGGGTTTAGGGTTTAGGGTTTAGGCTTTGAGAAAGCAAGAGAGAGAGCTCATGCATTCATTAAATACATACAAGTCAGTTTAGGGTCTAGGGTTTAGGGTTTAATGTTTAGGGTCTAGGGTTTAGGGTCTAGGGTTTAGGGTTTAGGGTTTAGGCTTTGAGAAAGCAAGAGAGAGAGCTCATGCATTCATTAAATACATACAAGTCAGTTTAGGGTCTAGGGTTTAGGGTTTAATGTTTAGGGTCTAGGGTTTAGGGTCTAGGGTTTAGGGTTTAGGGTTTAGGCTTTGAGAAAGCAAGAGAGAGAGCTCATGCATTCATTAAATACATACAAGTCAGTTTAGGGTCTAGGGTTTAGGGTTTAATGTTTGGGGTCTAGGGTTTAGGGTCTAGGGTTTAGGGTTTAGGGTTTAGGCTTTGAGAAAGCAAGAGAGAGAGCTCATGCATTCATTAAATACATACAAGTCAGTTTAGGGTCTAGGGTTTAGGGTTTAATGTTTAGGGTCTAGGGTTTAGGGTCTAGGGTTTAGGGTTTAGGGTTTAGGCTTTGAGAAAGCAAGAGAGAGAGCTCATGCATTCATTAAATACATACAAGTCAGTTTAGGGTCTAGGGTTTAGGGTTTAATGTTTGGGGTCTAGGGTTTAGGGTCTAGGGTTTAGGGTTTAGGGTTTAGGCTTTGAGAAAGCAAGAGAGAGAGCTCATGCATTCATTAAATACATACAAGTCAGTTTAGGGTCTAGGGTTTAGGGGTTAGGGTTTAGGGTCTAGGGTTTAGGGTCTAGGGTTTAGGGTTTAGGGTTTGAGGAGGCAAGAGAGAGAGCTCATGCCTTCTTCAGATATTTTCAGATCAGGCCAAGGGTCTAGGGTTTAGGGTTTAGGGTTTAGGGTTCAGGGTTTAGTTATATTTGTGGTTGGCTTGGCTGTTGCTGCTGCAGCTGCATGGGCGGCTGCCGACTGCGTGGGGTCGTCGCGGTGAAGGTGTGGAAGGGGAGCAGCAGCAGCAGCAGCAGCAGCAGGCGCAACAGGTGCAGCAGCAGCAGCAGCAGCAGCAGGGACCAGGGCTTGGTAGCAGCAGCAGCAGCAAAGGCAACAGAGGCCAGCAGCAGCAACTGCGAGAGGCAGCAGCAGCAGACCAGCGCCCAGGAAAGAGGCGCTGCACTGATGCTGCTGCTGCTGCTGCTGCTGCTGGTGCTGCTGCTGCTCCGGCGTGTCGCAGCAAAGAGCAGCAGAATGCATCGAGGACTCAGCGCCAGCAGCAGCAGCAGCTGCTGCTGCAGCAGCTACAGATACAGCAACTCCCGCTGCAGCAGCAACAGCTGTTGCTGCAGCAACAGCAACAGCAGCTGTTGCTGCTTGTATCGCAGCAGAAAGCGACAGCAGCGCAGCAGGACTCTTCACTCGACTGTGAGATAAAACCCTAAACCCTAAACCCTAAACCGTAAACCCTAAACCCTGATCCGCTAGCAGCAAACACCAGCAAGATTCATACCCCTGAGAGAGGTAGTAGTGAAGCGATTAAAAAGGTTTAGGGTTTAGGGTTTAGGGTTTAGGGTTTAGGGTTTAGGGTTTAGGGTTTGGGGTTTGTGCTCTTAGGGGCGGACTGCGAGGCAGGGGCATCGAGCGATGGTAGTGGGCTTTCGCCGCTGCAGCAGCAGCAGCTGAGCAGCAGCAGCAGCAGCGACAGCTGCTGTCTCAGCGACAGCAACAGCTGCAGCAAGACACGGAAAGGCAAGACGGCCTCAGACACTCGATGGAACAGCAACAGCAGCAGCAGCAGCAGCAGCAGCAAGGGGTTAGTGTCTCCTGCTGCAGAGCGTAAGCTGTCTGCCATACACAGCAGCAGCAGCAGCAGCAGCAGCAACAGCAGCAGCAGCGAGGTGACGGTGTTGGAGCAGTTCTTCAGGGACTGTGCGGCTCAGGCGTTGAGCGCCTTGCGGAGGCGGCAGCAGCAGCAGCAGAAGCAGCACCATCCAGACCAGCAGCAGCAGCAGCAGCAGCAGCAGCAGCGAGGCCAGCAGGAAGCAGCAGCAGCAGCAGCAGCAGCAGCAGCTGCTTCATGTGGGTTGTGCGAGGGTTGGGGATGCCCGAGCTGCTCGCAGAGCTTCTTCAGACTGCAGGCGCCGCTGCAGCTGTCTAACGGTTGTAGTGGCTCTGCAGCAGCAGCAGCAGCAGCAGCTGCTGCTGCTGCTGCTGCAGCAGCAGCTGCTGCTGCTGCTGGGCCCCGGGGCCCCCTTAAAGGGGCCCTGGGTCGGGGTCTGGGGGGACAGCCAAATTCTCTCGAAGAGGATCTCGCCGCCATGCTCAACATGCCAGCAGCAGCAGCAGCAACATCAGCAGCAGCAGCAACATCAGCAGCAGCAGCATCAGCAGCAGCAGCAACATCAGCTGCAGCAGAAGCGAGTGTAGGCTCACAGCAGCGGACAGCAGCAGCAGCAACGACTGCAGCAGCAGGAGATGCAGCGCCAGCGAATGGATTAGCTGGCAGCAGTTCTTTGCTGCAGTCGGGGGACAAAGCAGGGGAGACTGCTGCTGCTGCTGCTGCTGCTGCTGCTGCTTCTAGATCCCGCGGTGTTTGCTGCCGCCTCTTGAGCTCTAGCAGCACCCAAGTCAGCTCCTTGATGCCTTTGCATCAGCAGGTTGCTGCTGCTGCTGCTGCTGCTGCTGCTGAGGGACAGCAGCAGATTCCAGGCTGCAGGACGAAGCAGCAGTTACATGAGCAGCAGCAGCAGCAGCAGCAGCAGCAGCAGCAGCAGAGCAAGGGAGCTGCAGCAGCAGCAGTGTCTGCTGGTGGAGCCACTACTAACTTGTTGATGCCGCTAGATCTGTCAGTGTATATGCGGCAGGCTGTTGGGCTCGTTGCAGCAGCAGCAGCAGCTTCGCAGTCTTCTCTTGCTGCTGCTTTCCCTGCCCTGCAGCAGCAGCAGCAGCAGCAGCAGCAGCAAGTGCAGGAGGCGGATCAACAGCAGCAGCAACAGCAGCAGCAGCAGTTTAATCCGAGCGGTCTTTGGGAGAAGCTGATGGGCTCGTGCGAATCCACTCTTGCTGCATGCAAGGCCTCGATAGCAACAGAGCAGCAGCAGGAACCAGCAGCAGCAGCAGCAACAGCAGCAGCAGCAGCAGCAGCAGCAGCAGGAGCAGGCGAGGAGGAGCTGGCTAGCCAAGGTCTGCTGCGGATGGGGGGCCTTTCGTCTGTCGTTACATCTCTGGTGTATACGAACTTCATCACGCTGCTGCAGCTAGCAGCTCTCTCTCAGCAGCAGCAGCAACAGCAGCAGCAGCAACAGCAGCAGCAGCAGCAGCAGCAGCATTCAGCTGAAGCACAGCCCATGGCGGCCCCAAATATCTGTGCTGCTTCGAACGGCTCAGGAGTACAGCAGCAGCAGCTAAAGCAAGAACCCCTGCAGCAAGTGCAGCAGCTCCTGCAGCAGCAGCAGCTGCAGCAGCAGCAGCAGCAGCAGCAGCAGCAAGAGATGTGGGACTTGCATGGAGCATTCCAGAAATTTGTGGGGGTATTCGCAACTGCGCTGCAGCAACAGCAGCAGCAGCAACAACCGCAGCAGCAGCAGCAGAAACCACAGCAGCAGCAGCAGCAACCGCAGCAGCAGCGGCTGCAGCAGGTGGAGAGTGCGGTGTCTTCCACAACGCCATTGGAGCAGCAGCAGCAGCAGCAGCAGCTACAGCAGCAGTTACAGCAGCAGCTACACGAGCTGCTTGTCGGCAGCGCTATGATAGGCTCACCCGCGCAGCAGCCCCCTGCTGCAGCTATTGCTGCTGCATGCGGCCGAGCAGTGCAGCAGCAGCAGCAGCAGCAGCAGCAGCAGCAGCAGCAGCAAATTCAGCAGCTTGTTGCTGCAGCAGCTCCGACTTTGCTACTTGACGCCAACGTGCAGCAACAGCAGCAGCAGCAGCAACAGCAGCAGCAGCAGCAGCAGCCGCTGGCCCCTGCTTCTAACGCCTCCCTGCAGCAGCAGCAGCTGTTGTCACTGCTGGAGCAGCACCCACAGCTGCAGCAGGAACAGCAGCAGCAGCAGCAGCAGCAGCAGCAGCAGCGTAGGCTCGGAGACGCTCAGGGCAGCCTGCTAGCTTGCTCAGGATATGTTGATGCAGCTACGTTCTTGCGGCAGCAGCAGCAGGGGCCCCTCCCTTCGCTCAGTGAGCTTAGTAGGTTCCTGCTTCACAGCAGCAGCGGCTGATAGCAGCAGCAGCAGCAGCAGCAGCAGCTGACAGCAGCAGCTGACAGCAGCAGCAGCAGCAGAAGCTCAGGGGAGAGGCGATCCAGCATGAGCTGCTGCAGCAGCAGAGACAGCAGCAGCAGCAGAAACAGCAGCAGCAGCAGAAACAGCAGCAGCAAGCAGTCTTGCTAAGGTGTCTTGTGAATCTTGTTATGTGGGGTGTACCTGTACGCACAATCCAAGGACAAGCAGCAGCAGCAGCAGCAGCAGCAGCTGCTGCTGCTGCTGCTGCTGCATGTATTTATTTGTTCATATTTGAGTTGACGGCCCCGCTTGTGTGCCGCTGGTGAGTGGAGTGATTAGAGTTAATTTGTGTTGTTTAAAATATTTGTTTATATATATATATATATATATATATATATATATATATATATATATATATATATATATATATATATATATATATATATATATATATATATATACTTAGTCTGCTGCAGCATAGTTGTATGTGTAATAATAATAAATAGTATTTCGAATTTCGTCATTTATTCTTTTTGTGTAGAGTTAGAGAGATAGATTATATTATTTATTATTTATTATATATTATTATATATTATATATTATTATATATTATTATATATTATATTATTATATATTATTATATATATATTATATATATACGAGATTTTGTCTATTTTGTTTTGTATATAACATTATTACTATCTTTTGTCTCCTTCTCTCTTCTTTCTTCCTCTCTCTCTTTCTTTATCTATCTATCTATCTATCTATCTATCTATCTATCTATCTATCTATCTATCTATCTAATGTGCAGTTGAAGGGGTGTCTCTGCGGATCCGCCGTGCTGCTTGTTATTGAATATCATTAAATATATCTATGGCTTGTTTATATTTCTTTTGTTTTTCTTATTCTTCTCCCTTCGGGTGTACGTACACCGCAGCCGCGCAGCCTTCGCAGGCGTCAGAGCGGTGTTTGTATGCATACATAATTGCAGCATGCATGTACTTTGTATATATATTTATATATATATTTAAATATATATTTATATTTATATTTATATTAAATAAATTATATTCATGTTAAGTTTAAATTTATATTTATATTTATATTTATATTTAATATTTATATTTATATTGAAGGAAGAGTACATGCATTTTTCCTTAGGGGTTTTTCGTCATTTTCAAGTTTAGCAGCTGCCTATACACCCCAGAAGAGTGTGATATATGTATGAATGCAGCCTATTTGATGTTTATTTGTTATATATATATATATATATATATATATATATATACACGGCGCCCTTCTTTTATCTATTTCTATTTGTTAATCTGAGCGCTTAAAATTATTTAGTTAGGATTATTATTACTTAACACTTATCCATCTATGCATGCCCTGCTTCTGCTGCTGTTGCTGCTGCTGCAGCAGCAGCAACAGCAGCAGCTGCAGCAGCTGCAGCAGCAGCAGCAGCAGCAACAGCACGTACTCCCCGCAGTGTACATACGATTAATGTGCATGCATACGTTAATACGAGTGTATATTTAAAAGGATATGCGAAGAAGTTTATTTATATATACGACTTCATTGAAGTCGCTTTAGCTGCAGCAGCTTACATACTAACATACTAACTAATATACTAATATATATATATATATATATATATATATATATATATATATAAACAACAAACATACATGTCTGCATGCATGCATGGATGGATGCATGCATACAGATATGTTTGTTGTTTGTGAACAGTCTCTCCCCTTGTTTATTGAGAGGCCTGTATACTTATTATTTAGAATCTTTAATATGCCTGCATCCTCGCTCATATACTACAGTGTAGTGTTGTAGGGTGCAGGCTGTATTTTAGTTTGTTTATATTTATTATATCTTTCATACTCTTCATCAAAATTAAAAATATTATTTTAATCTAGAAATACTAGCCATTTACACAAAATCTCCCATTTAGGAAATACTCCTAAGGGTTTAGGGTTTAGGGTTTCTAGGGTTTCTAGGGTTTAGGGTTTTTAGGGTTTAGGGTTTCTAGGGTTTAGGGTTTCTAGGGTTTAGGGTTTCTAGGGTTTAGGGTTTAGGGTTGGGTTTCTGCAGATAGTGTTTGAGGGTTTCAAGTTGCTGATAGATACGACGAACAAACAAAAAGGAGGGTTAAGAAAGGTTTAGAAAAGAAATTAGGGTTTAGGGTTTAGGGTTTAGGGTTTAGGGTTTAGGGTTTAGAGGCCGCTCAAACCCCAGGGAGCTAAGGTCACTACTTCTTCTGCTGCTGTGGGGTGTATAGCCACACAACGATCTAAATCTGCCTTTGTTGCTCCCTGCAGCGCATGCAGACACGTATAAGGGTTTAGGGTTTAGGGTTTGGGGTTTAGGGTTTGGGGTTTAGGGTTTGGGGGAGGAAGGAGACAGAAGAAATTCAGAAAAAGAACAAAAGACAAATTGAAGAAGACGAAGGAGAAATAAATTACTACAAATAAACAAATAAACAAATATACAAACAAAGAAATAATAAATAATAAAACAATAAAACAGATAAACACAAATAAATAAATAAATAAATACATGAAGCAGACAGATAGACAAACACGTATAGAGGAAGACGTTAAAATATAAATAAAAAATATATTGACGTAGATAAACAAATAAAAATAAATTAATAATAAATAATAGTAACTAAGTAATAATAAATAGTAATAAATAAGTAATAAATAATAAATAAATAATAAATATAAACAAATACATAATAATAAATAATAAATGATAAATAATAAATAATAAATAATAAATAATAAATAATAAATGATAAATAGTAATAAATAACTAAATACTAAGTAAAGAAATAACAAAGAAAATGATAATAAACAAATAAATAATAATAAACAATTAAGATAACAAATAAATAAAATACTTAATAGTAAAATAAATACAAAATAAAATAAATAATAAATAAAATAAATACAAAATAAAATAAATAATAAATACTAAATAAAACAAATAATAAATACTAAATAAAACAAATAATAAATAATAAATAAAACAAATAATAAATAATAAATAATAAATAATAAATAATAAATAATAAATAATAAATAATAAATAATAGATAACAAATAATAAATAATAAATAATAAATAAATAAAAACCAATTCGTACTTACCATTTTAATTGCAACAGCGAATCCCTGAAGGATTTCATCTACAGATAAACCCGACATGTGCAGCCCCAAAATCTTTTCTTTCTCTGACTGCATGCAGACACACAAAGACAAATATAAATATAAATATAAATATAAAGATAAAGATAAATAAATATATTAAAGATAGACGGACACAAAGATAAAGATAAAGATAAAGATAAATAAATATATTAAAGACAAAGACAAAGATAGTAATTAAAGACAAAGACAAAGACAAAGATAAATAAATATATTAAAGATAGACACAAAGATAATAAATAAATTAATTAAAGACAAAAAGACAAAGATAGTAATAAGAGACAAAGACAAAGACAGAGATAAATAAATATATTAAAGACAAAGATAAATATAAACACAAATAAATAAATTAAAGACAAAGACAAATAAATAAATTAAAAACAAAGACAAAGAAAAATAAATAAATTAAGGACAAAGACAAAGATAAACACAAATAAACAAATTAAAGACAAAAACAAATAAATAAATTAAAGATGAAGACAAAGATAAAGACAAATAAATGAATTAAGGATAAGCACAAACAAGACAGAGATAATAACAAAGACAAATAAAGACAAATAAAGACAAATAAATAAATTAAAAACAAAGACAAAGACAAATAAATACAAATAAAGACAAGACAGATACGAAGACAAACAAAGACAAATAATTAAATAAAAGACAAACAAAGACAAATAAATTAAATAAGAGACGAATGAATCTAACGAATGACAGATAAAGACAATAATATAATAATATATAATATATATAATAAATATATAATATAGTAGAATATAATATAATAATAATAAAGACAAGGAGTTTAAGTAACAAAGAAATAAATAAAAATAAAGACAAATAAAAACAAATACAATAAAATAAATAAAAAGAAATAAATTAAAAACAAATAAAGACAAATAAACTAAGTAAAAGACAAACGAATATAAATTAAAGATAATAAAGATAAATAAACTAAAGGTAAATAAATCCAAATAGATTAAATAACAGACAGATAAAGACAAATATATTAAATACAAGTAATTAATTAATTAATTAATTAATTAATTAATTAATTAATTAATAATTAATTATTTAATAGATTAAATACAAGACAAACAAAGACAAATAAATAAAACAAAAGAACGAGACACACGAGGAAGACACCAACATCAAAATGCATGCATACAAAGACAAAGACAAAGAAAGACAAATAAAAATAAAGACAAAGATAAACAAAAACAAAGACAAATAAAAACAAAGACAAATAAAAATAAAAACAAAAACAAATAAAGACAAAGACAAATAAAAATAAAGACAAAGACAAGTAAAAGCAAAGACAAATAAAGACAAATAAAGACCAAGACAAACAAAGACAAAGACAAATAAAAATAAAGACAAAGACAAATAAAAATAAAAATAAAAACAAAGACAAATAAAGACAAATAAAGACAAAGACAAACAAAGACAAAGACAAATAAAAATAAAGACAAAGACAAATAAAAATAAGGACAAATACGAATAAAGACAAATAAAAACAAAGACAAATACGAATAAAGACAAATAAAAACAAAGACAAAGACACGCGTCTTCTTACCTTCCTGCATATAAGTTTAATTCTTGTCTTTGGTTTATCTTCAGGTGGAATAGTATAAGGGCCGTAGAGTAAGTTAACACAACAGCCCTCGTATATCTAGCAGCAGCAAAACACGCGAAGCAAACAAAACAGCAGCAGCAGCAGCAGCAGTAGCAGCAGCAGTAGCAGCAGCAGTAGCAGCAGCAGCAGCGCCTTTGAAAGAGCAGAGAAGAAGTATATCTTCCTTCCCCGCTGTTTGTTTCTGTTTGTCCTACATCTCCTCTCTCATCCGAAATTGCGGCTTTCTCCCCTTAGGGTTTAGGGTTTCTAGGGTTTAGGGTTTCTAGGGTTTAGGGTTTCTAGGGTTTGGGTCTCTAAGGTTTAGGGTTTCTAGGGTTTGGGGTCTCTAGGGTTTAGGGTTTCTAGGGTTTAGGGTTTCTAGGGTTTAGGGTTTCTAGGGTTTGGGGTTTCTAGGGTTTGGGGTTTCTAGGGTTTGGGGTTTCTAGGGTTTGGGGTTTCTAGGGTTTGGGGTTTCTAGGGTTAGATATTTCTGCTGTACTAAGTACCTTGATATCTTCTTCTCCATATAGCTGTTGCGCCTCCGCCTCGCTTAGCCCCACAGATGCGAGAGGAGGATGAGAGAATATAACTGAGGGGACGAAGGTGAAGTCGGCCTTCGCCTCAGTTTGATTTCCATACAATCGATCTGCTAGGCGACGACCTGCTGCGATTGCCATAGGCGTTAACTCTACCTAAAACATAAATTAACAATAAATAATAAACAATAAATAATAAACAATAAACAATAAACAATAAACAATAAACAATAAACAATAAACAATAATTAATTAGTAAACCCTAATTAGCAAACAATGATTCACAAAAAATAATTTACAAACCCTAAACCCTAATTTGCAAACCCTAATTCAAAAACCCTAATTCCTAAACCCTAAATACAAAACCCTAAACCCTAAACCCTAAACCCTAAACCCTAAGCATTAAGTGTTCAAGAAGAACCTAACTCTTCTCTTCCTCAAACTCTGTAAGCTCAGCTAATTTCTTTTCTACTCGACTTGCATTCAAATTAGTATGCTTGTCCATCTATCTATCTATCTATCTATCTATATACATATTATATATATATATACAGAGAGGGAGAGGGAGGGAGAGAGAGGAAGAGAGAGAGAGAGAGAGACAGAGAGAGAGAGAGAGAGAGAGAGAGAGGGAGAGAGAGAGAGAGGGAGAGAGAGAAAGAGAGAGAGGGAGAGAGAGAGGGTTTAAAGCTAAGTAGGGTGCTATAGCTTGCCTTTCCACAGCAATCCCCTACAGCAAATATTCCTGATATGTTTGTATTTTGATATTCATCAACCATAATATATTTATCTTTCATCTGAATACCTAAATCTTTTAATCTAAGATTATCTGTTTCAGGTGTACGTCCAATGGCGTTTATTATATAATCGTACGGCCCATGATTCTCCCCATTTGTTAAATATAAATGTAGAGATTCACCCTTCTTTATTATTTCAGAAGGAATACTGTTGGGAAATATCTAAACAAACAAACAAAACAACAATAAATAGTGTACATACACTACAAATAAAACTTTCTTCAAACACTATTCTAGCAAAGCCTGCTCCTAATGCTGCTGCTGCTGCTGCTGCTGCAGGAGCAGCAGCAGCAGCTGCTGTTGTTGTAGCTGCTGAGGCGCCTGTACATGTACACCCGAAGCCTCAGGTCATCGTTTACAACATAAAGAGATTTGTCTATAAGCAGATGTTTTAAGTAGATGTTTTTGTGTTTGAGGAAGAGGAGGAAGAGGAGAAAGAAGAGAAATTGAATCGAGGGACAATAATAAAACAGTTTTATTTAATGGCTAGAGGTGCCTATACACCTGAAATATGCCCTCACCTGTACACCGAGTCTTTGCAGGTTTTTGTGGTTTTCTTCTTGAATCATAACATCAAACTTTCGAAGGGCGCGAGCATGACGAGTAAAGAGATGTGTTTCTGTTCCTAAGGCTTGTAGGACGCCACAGAGCTCAACAGCTATATATCCAGCTCCAACAACACCTACTCGCTTAGGCTGATGCTTTAAACCGAAGAAGCCATCGCTGTCTGTACACAGCGAGCCTCCAGGAATAGAGAGAGGGGTAGGATAGCCTCCTGAAAGATATACAAACACTGTGCAGATACAGACGTATAAATAAAGGGGAGAGGGAGGGGGAGTTTGGAGGTGAAGGGGCATCAAAGTATCATAAAAAAGACCAAATAAAAGAGTAAAAAGAATTTGAATTCATTCAAAAACAACGGCAGAGATGTATTTTCATATCTTCGAACCTGTGGCGACAAGCACATGCTTTGCTGTAATTGTTTGTGAAGGCGGCAATCCTTTTTCTGCCTCTTCTTTATTTTTATTCACAAGAACAACATGTTCGTCTTTCGCTGTATCTTTGGGGGCAATGCTCCCCCAGCCTTGGAAACGTTCAACTTGCGATTTTTCGAGGTTTGTTTCATAGATACGATTTAGTCTTTTAATATAATTCTCGCGGTTTTCTACAAGACGTTCCCAATTAAAACGAGGAGGTTCATTAAAATCAACCCCTAGATGTTTTAAACCATGCAAACTTTCGAATGCATTTGCCGCGCACCACATGACCTGCAGATACACCCGAAACACGCGAAGGCGAAGGCAAAAGCAAAGACGATCTGCATGGAAACGCGGGTTTATTGAATTATTTGAGTAGAAAAATTAATTAAATACATTAAAATAGTTTTAAATTTATGAATAATATTTCAAATTTCTTGTATTTTCTCGAGGATTCCACACATTCACCTTCTTAGGCACACATCCCACATTGACGCAAGTGCCGCCCATTCGGCCATGTTCAACTAATGCAACTTTAGCTCCATACGTCGCCGCTCTTCTAGCAAAGGCAATTCCTCCGCTGCCTCCTCCTAAAACGATGCAATCAAAATGATGAACGGCTGCAGAAATTCAGAAAAAAAAAACAAAGAGGCGGCAGTCTTTCGATGTCAGCATACTCCCTAGACACCCCAGACACGACAGCAAATAGAGAGAACGAGAGATAGAGATAGATATATACATACATGTTTATAATACAACTAAACACATTACAATGAATGCGGTGAATTTGGCAGAGAAAACTTGAGAAAAACACCTGGTTTCATCTTCAAACGCGTCGAAACATATCTATATATTTACTAGACAAGATGTTTAAGCATTTGTTATGCTTCTATAAACATTGAAATAAATATATATTTATATTTTTTAATCCTGAAGATTTCGGATTTGAATTGCATAGATCGTAGCTTCTCTTCGAAAGCCCCGTCCTTGTAATATCGTATCTCATCCGCTAGTAAGTGTATGAAGTATCTCTTTTTTTCTGTTTTCCTACGAAAATAACTTCATATTTTGTTTATTTTTAACTATTATTTGATAATTTTCTATTTTTAGAGCTTTCTAGCCGATGTAACAACACCATTATATGCATGCTGGTGTTGCACGACAACCCCCCGGTGTGAGTGTAGACGTATGGAGCGATGCGTTTCTTGTGTTCTTCTTTTTCTCTTTTCTTGTTTTCTAAACTTTCTCCTCTCTATCTTCAGAAAATATCCTCTTCAAATTCGTTGCTAAGGCCAGTAATTAACAAACTCTGCCACCCAAGTATGTTCTCATATATACACGTGGATCATAATAACACTGAGTTTGAGAGGCATATTATATTTATGTGTGCATACATTCAATTTTAATCGCACAGTTTCTCATATTTTTATTCAAATTCATGTTTTTTCCTTCATTTTCACTCCTAACAACTTCAGGTGTATGCACAGCTGGATCTGAGCGTCATCTCGATTCTGCAAACAAACTACGACTATTTTTTTAATTTCTTGATTATTATCATTTATTTTTAACTTTTTATGATTTTAATTTTCTATTTATTCTATTTTTTTCAGGTTTCGTGACAGCAGCAACGATGGCAAGTTCAGCTTCCTACCAGAAGACTGAGGAGGAATGGCGGCAGATCTTAACGCGTACGAAACAGTTTATTTATTGTTTTTTCTGTTTTTTTCTTCTTTTATAACAACAGAAACAGACAAAAATGAAGGCCTTATGTCTTGCTGTTGCATGCATGCATATGTTGTTTATAAGAGGAGCCCCTTGTAATACCTCCTGTTCATATCCCTTTAAATTGTATAGGCGTTTAGGGTTTAGGGTTTAGGGTTTAGGGTTTAAATAGAAGAGATACAGCAGAAAAATAAAGAAGAACTGGCTTTGTATTTTCAAAGAAAGAATAGAAGTAATTATTTATTGTTTTGATTTCACTTATTTTTCTCCTCTCTCTGATGCAGTTTCTTATTATTGTTTTTTTATTATTTTATTTGTAATATAAATAAATTAAAATAATAACTCAAATAAAACTACATTTTCTTATTCTGCTCCTGCCTCTCCCTCTCAGGCGAAGAGTATAGAGTCCTTAGAGAGAAGGCGACAGAGCCTGCAGGTAGCGGTACGCCTCAAACCCTAAACCCTAAACCCTAAACCCTAACCCCTAAACCTTATGTGTTAGTTGAGCGTATACATTAAATATGAGTGTGTTCTGTTTCTTGTTTACAGTGTATATACATGAAATTAAATTAAAATGTTTTATATATGTTTGTTTATCTATAGGGGAATATAACAACTTCTCTCCTTCTCGCGGCTTCTTTGCTTGTCGAGGTTGTCTCTCTCCTCTCTTTCCTGCTAGTAGTAAATTTAAATCTGGATGCGGATGGCCTGCATTTGACAGGGCTTACAAAGGTGTTAAACCCTAAACCCTAAACCCTAAACCCTAAATAAACCCTAAACCCTAAGTAAACCCTAAACCCTAAACCCTAAATATATCCTAAACCCTAAACCCTAAGTCTTGAAGCTTCGAGGATGAGTCTTCGTTGCTCGAAGGCCGATGAGCAGGTCTTTCGTGATGCTGGGGTTGGGTTCTATAGCATTCTAGGGTTTGGGGTTTAGGGTTTAGGGTTTAGGGTTTAGGGTTTAGGGTTTGGTGGTTTCAGGTAAAGTGAAGGCTGTGTTAGATTTGAGTGGAGGGATGAGGCGCTGGGAGATAATTTGTAGTTCCTGCGGCGGCCACTTAGGCCACGTCTTCAATGGCGAGGGGTCTCTCTAAACCCTAAACCCTAAACCCTAAACCCTAAACCCTAAACCCTAAACCCTAGATTTTTTTTAATAAGACAAGCAGCTTCATCAAGCTGATGCAGAGCACCACCCCGGTATTCCTTACGTTTTGTAGAGGGTTTAGGGTTTATAATAAGGGTTTAGGGTTTATACTTAGGGTTTAGGGTTTAGGGTTTAGGGTTTGTGTTTGCAGCTTCACTAGCACAAACGAGCGTCATTGCGTCAATTCTCTATCAATTAAATACGAAGAGAAAGACCCTTCTCCTCCTCTAGAGACAGAGGTTATAAAGCCGGAAAAATAAATAATTAAAACTTGCTGCTGCTGCTGATGCTGCTGCTGCTGCTGATGCTGCTGCTGCTGCTGATGCTGCTGCTGCTGCTGCTGCATGCGTTGGGGTGTACGTACAGCTCCAGTTCTGTATATAGTGTAAACCCTGAAAGGCCATTGCTATTTACTATTATATTGTTTTATATTTGTTTAGATGATTGCACGCGAGGGGCCCTTATGCAATCTTCTTATAATGCGGGGGGTTAGGGTTTATTTATAATATCTAGGGTTTAGGGTTTGAGGCGGCGGCAGTACAGAACAGGCCTTCAGAGCCCTAAACCCTAAACCCTAAACCCCTAAACCCTAATTTTTTGTCTATCTAGGCCATCAGACGGAAGGAGGTTTTGCGTTGGTGGGCGAGGGTTTAGGGTTTAGGGTTTGGGGCTTCTTAGGGTTTAGGGTTTGGGGCTTCTTAGGGTTTAGGGTTTAGGGTTTACGTGCATGCATAGGGAGTGAGGGTTAGTTATACTGTAAGAGTGTTTTGTGTCTACCAAATAAAAACAAAGAAAGAAGAAGATATAAACAAATAATTTGAGAGAAGCAAGTATAATAAATTTATATTCAACAACAACAACATCAGATATGCTATTAAAGGAGAGGAAGAACCCTCGAGCGTTAGTCTCTGCTGCAGCAACAGCAGCAGCAACAGCAGCAGCAGCAACAGCAGCAGCAGCAACAGCAGCAGCAGCAACAGCAGCAGGAGACAGTATATCTTGCTGCTGCTGCTGCAGCAGCAGCATATCTTGCTGTCTCCTCTCAGCGGCAGCCTCAGGCCTCAAGGCCCTTCGGCGAGAAAGCTAAGAAAGAGGAAAGAATATCTACATTATTATTATCAAGCAATTAGGGTTAGGGTTTAGAGGTTAGGGTTTAGGGTTTAGGGTTTACGATGAGGTTAGGGTTTAGGGTTTAGGGTTTATGTGTGATATAAAAAGAGCGAAAGAAAAAACAACAGAGCTTATCTATCTAACTTTCTAACTAATTAACTAACTAATCAATTAATTTAATAAATAAATAATTAATTTAATTAATTTGATTAATATAATCAATTTAATTAATTAGTTAACTAATTAACTAATTAATTAAACAAATAAATAAATAATTTAATTAACTCAATTAATTAATTTAATTAATTAGTTAACTAATTAACTAATTAATTAATTAAATAAATAAATAAATAATTTAATTAATTTAATTAATTAATTTAATTAATTAGTTAACTAATTAACTAATTAATTAATTAAATAAATAAATAAATAATTTAATTAATTTAATTAATTAGTTAACTAATTAACTAATTAATTAATTAAATAAATAAATAAATAATTTAATTAATTTAATTAATTAATTTAATTAATTAGTTAACTAATTAACTAATTAAATAAATAAATAAATAAATAATTTAATTAATTTAATTAACTTAATTAATTAATTTAATTAATTAGTTAACTAATTAACTAATTAATTATATTAATAATTAGTAAGACATCATCAATTGCCTGCAGTGGTTGCGCATGCATCGATTTGGGGCTTTCTTATGCTCCCTAGGGAGTTGCTATGCTGCTGCTGCTGCAGCAGCAACAGCAGCAGCAGCAGCAACAGCAGCAGCAGCAGCACCAACAGCAGCAGCAGCAACGAAGGAGCAGCAAGCTATCAAAGAGAGAGTACAGACAGTGCAGCAGATGCTATAGAAACTCTGTAGCCTCTAATCTAGGGTTTAGGGTTTAGGGTTTTTGAGGGTTTAGATGGGATCAGAGCAACAGCAGATTGCCGCCTTCCCGCTGTGCTGTCTTGCAAACCCTAGACAGCCTTTCTATTCACTAGGGTTTAGGGTTTACGGTTTCTATATCTATATCTATATCTATATCTATATCTATATCTATATCTATATCTATATCTATATCTATATCTATATCTATATCTATACCTACACCTATATCTATATCTATATCTATATATAGCTATCTATCTATCTATGTCTATCTATCTATCTATCTATCTATCTATCTATCTATCTATATATATATATATAATCCATCCTTCACTGCATGCACGACAAACTCGTGCAGAAACTCAAAACCTCAACAACTAAACAACAAGAAGATTAGATTAGATTAAACAGAGTAGAGAGATTAAGTAGATATGATGCTACAGCTCCTCTGATCTGGCATTCTATATTCTTTTCTTTGTATAATCCGACAAATAAATAAATAAATAAATAAATAAAATATAAATTAAAATAATTTTATATATAATATGTACACAAACTCGATATTCGCGAGGGTCCAAGGTTAAGATAGATAGAGTTGAGGTGTCTGTACACCCCAGGGAAGCCTCGAAATCATCGATTATAGAAACAGAAGAAAACAAACTATAAAAATAAAAATATAGATAAAACAAATACAAACATAAAACAATAGCAACAGCAACAACAGCAGCAGCAACAGCAGCAGCAGCAGCAACAGCAGCAACAGCAACAGCAGCAGCAACAGCAACAGCAACAGCAACACAGACAGCAGCAGCAGCAGCATCACACCGGTGGCGTTTTGGGGCTTGTTTGTCTTCTGCTGCAGTTGTGTATATATATTTAGATAAGAAAGAAACACAATTTGTTTTATTTATATATTTTATTAAAGTATATTCAATATATTCTGCTCTTTCAGCTGTCTATACACCTCACACCACATCTCACAAGAACCCGCAGGGGGCCCCCCTCTCTCTCCCCTACAACTATGACTTGGGGGCCCCCCTCAGCAGCAGCAGCAAATCAACTCCGCTTGTTGCGGCTTTCTTCTCTTCAGGCTTTCTTCATTCTCCCTCGAATATCTTCTTCTTCTATCTCCCGCGTCTCAGGGGGGGGGGCCCCCAGCGGGCTCTTCTCGGGGGGCCCCCAAGGAGGGGGCCCCCTGGGGGCCCCCCATGAGGGGGGGGTTCTTAGGGGCCCCCTAGAGGGGGTTTCTAGGGGGCCCCAGGAGGGGTTTCTTAGGGGCCCCCAAGAGGGGGTTCTCAGGGGCCCCCGTGGGGGCCCCCATGGGGGCCCCCTAGGGGGCCCCTTGGGGGGCCCCCTGGGGGCCCCCCCCTGTGTACAGCTGGGTCTTCATAGGGGACAAGTGAGGAGGAGAGTAAGGGAGTTTTCTACGGATGTGGGGGCCCCCCGACGAGAGGCCGTAGACTCGCAAAGGAAAGCAGCAGCAGCAGCTTCTCCTGCTGCTGCAGCAGCAGCAACAGCAGATAGCAAGCAGCAGCAGCAGCAGCAGCAGCAGCAGATGCTGCAGCAGAAACCAACTGAAGGATCTCCCGGTGTACGGACAGCTGCTTCAAACTCTCCAGCAGCAGCAGCAACAACAGCAGCAGCAGCAGCAGCAGCAGCAAAACCCAGCAGAACCAGACGCAACCTCAAGCTCGTAGCAGCAGCAGCAGCAGTAGCTGCTGCTGCAGCAGTTGCTGCTGCTGCTGCATTAGAAGAAGAGCTGC
>OY986946.1:6928213-6930713 GCA_963920595.1 Eimeria praecox | reverse complement strand
ATACGCATATTAAACAAACAAACGTAAAAAAGCAAACAAGGAGACAGAGAAGAAGAAACAAACAGATAAAGACAGATATACAAATATATGTTTATATATATATATATATATATATATATATATATATATATATATATATATATATATATATATATATATATATATATATATATATATATTTAAATACAAATAAATATAATTAAATACCATTAAATCTGATTAAGAATAAAAATAAATAAGTGAAAATGTGTGTGTACGTATGTAAGTTGTAGAGACACCCGAGCGTTCTTATCGCCTGTCTTTAACACATAAATAAATAAATAAATAAATAAATAAATAAATAAATAAATAAATGAATAAATAAATAAATAAATAAATAATATGTGTGTGTATGTTTGTAGGTTGTAGAGACACTGGAGCGTTCTTATCGTTTATCTTTAATATATTTTCGTTTGGGTAGTATTTGTTATTTATTATCTACAACATTTGCCTCTTTTTGTTTATTTTCTTTCTTTTCAGCTTGTTTAATTTGTTTCATATTATTTATTTTATTTATTTTATTAATATATCATCTAAAATATCTAAAAATTATATTTGTACCCAAAGATTTTAATTCTGCTGCTCTTAAACATAATCCGTTTGTTAACATTGGAGAAGTGTTAACGAAAAATAAAGATAAAACATTTACGGGTTATAAATTTGATATTCATGATTGTTCTTATATATAAAATATTTATTTATTTATTTATTGATTTTATTTATTTATTTATTTATTTATTTATTTATTTTATTTATTTATTTATTTATTTATTTATTTATTTATCTTGATTCTGCTGCTCTTAAACATGATCCGTTTGTTAATATTGGAGAAGTGTTATTTTGTTTATTATTTGATTTATTATTTTGTTTATTATTTTGTTTATTATTTCTTCTTGTAGTAGTAGTAGTAGTAGTAGTAGTTGTTGTTGTTGTTGTTGTTGTTGATGATGATGATGATGATGATGATGATGATGATGGCCTTCGCTGATAGATGAGAGAGAAAAGAAGATAATATCGATTTTCTGCTTTGTATAAAAGTTTTAATTTTGTTTTTTCTACTTTGTTTTTATTATAATTAAAACAAAGTTGAAGAGAGAGAGAGAGAGAGAGAGAGAGAGAGAGAGAGAGAGAGAGAGAGAGAGAGAGAGAGAGAGAGAGAGACAGACAGAGAGTCTCTGCTGCTCAGGTGTATATACACCTCAGCTTTCTTTCAAATTCTATAACCCCAACGCAATCGCATCTTAATTATTATTTTTTCTTTTCTTTTTTATTTTTCTAAGATATTACAAAATTAATATCTGTAGATACACCGGAGAGAGATTCTAGCGAACATACTTTTAAATATTTATGGAGATGAGCGAGAATAAAACAAACTAAAAAAAGAGTAGTTTAATTTATGTTCTTTTTATTTATTGTTTATTTATTTTATCTCTTTTTTCTTTGTTTTTTTTGAGTTTTCTGCTTCTATATAATATATAATAGCAGAAGGTTGTATTAAAAACACAAACCTCGTGGTATATATATATCGATAACGTGCAGAGGCCACAGATTAGGTGTATTTTCCCTTAAAATAATTGAAAATATCATTTAATATAAACCAAATTATCTTTTTTAATTAAATATTAATCTAATAATAATGTTTGATGCTTCAATATAAACTTGAAACAGCTGCCTATACACCCCAAAGGTTGCCTGATCGTCGGCATCGACAGAAGTTGAATGTTAACGAAATAGCACTAAATAGATTAAAAACAAACCCTAAGATTTGTTTTTTAATTATTATATTTATTTTTTAATGCTTTTAATTTAATTTTATTTCTATTTCAACAAAAAAACAAAAAAAAACGAAGACGTCGATCAACAAGCCTCCGAGCGAGAGTCACCACCGATCGAATGTTGGTGCGGTGTTGAGTTTAAACTTGTTTAATTTATTCGATGAAGTACAAATTACAACATTTTATTATTTTTATTTATTTAAAATTAATAATTTTGATATAATTTATATATATAAACACATAAAATACCTCTGAACCTGACTATACACCCCAGCCACCTTCGTGCTCGAGCTGTACAGAGTCGTGCTGTAGACTCCTGCATATTTTTGTTTATTTGAAGCAAACTATGTTTTAATTTAAATAATTAATTAATTATTTACAAATTAAAATCAAATAAAATCATTAACAAACATGATAAAGAAGAAAAACAACACCTTATTGCTGCAATTGCTGCTGTTGCTGCTGCAGCAACAGCAGCAACAGCAGCAACAGCAGCAGCAGCAGCAGCAGCTGCTGCTGCTGCTGCTGCTGCTGCTCTGTGTCTTTTAGTATCGACGGCATAATTTAACTATCAAAATATTTAATAAAAGTTATTATTTATTTATTTATTTATTATTATTGTTTATTTTCTGTTTTTTTTATGTTGTTTGAAAATATGAATTTCTATGAAACATCGTATCAACATT
>OY986946.1:6923213-6925713 GCA_963920595.1 Eimeria praecox | reverse complement strand
ACTTAGAGCCAAATCATTCGTAACAGAAATATAGTTGAGGTGTACACACACCGCGTGCTCTGCTTTAAGGTTTATCTTATTTGTATATAAAACAAAAATTAATAAATATAAATAATTAATAAATATAAACAATTAATAAATATAAATAATTAATAAATATAAATAATTTATAAATATAAATAATTAATAAATATAAATAATTAATAAGTATAAATAATTTATAAATATACATAATTTATAAATATAAGTAATTAATAAATATAAATAATTAATAAATATACATAATTAAAAAATACAAATAATTAATAAATATAAATAATTTATAAATATAAGTAATTAATAAATATAAATAATTAATAAATATAAATAATTATGAAGACAAATACAATAAATTAGTAAATATAAATAATAAACAAATATAAATAATAAACAAATATAAATAATAAACAAATATAAATAATAAACAAATATAAATAATAAACAAATACAAACAACAAACAAATATAAATAATTAATTATTATAAATAATACAAAAACAAATAATAAATAAACATAAGTAATAAACAAAAGCAAATAATAAATAAATTTAGAAATTTGTATTTATACGAAAATATTTAATAAATTTAAAACAAACAAAATAATTATACAGAGAAAGTAATAAACAAAATATAATAAATAAATAAATAAATAAATAATAAAATAATAAATAAATAAATAAATAAATAGCTTACAAGAAATAAACAAGGTATAAAAATAAAGAAAGTATAATAAATAAACAAAATAAAATAAAAAATAATTATTAAAACATCTGATGACGACTCTGGTTTGTTGTTTATATACGAAAAGAAAGAAATAAATTTTATAATAATAAAAACAATATAAATAATAACAATATTAATAATAATATTATTATTATTATTATTAATAATATTAATAATAATACTAATAATAATAATATTAATAATAATAATAATATTATTAACAATAATAATAATAGTAATAGTAATGATGATAATAGTAATAATGATAGTAGAAATAATAATAATAATAATAATAGTAATAATAATAATAATAGTAATGATAATGAATAATAGTAATAATATTAATAAACATAATAATAATATTAATATAATAATAGTATTAATATAATATTAATATAATAATAATGATATAATGATAGTAATGATATAATAATAATATAATTATTATTAAAATATTAATTTTTTGTTTGTGTTTTATATAACTCTTACAACAACAAAAGCTAGAGAAAGACAGAGAAGAAACACATAATTATTTTATTTTATTTATCTAATTTAATTAATTATTTAATTTAATTTAATTATTTAATTTAATTTAATTATTTAATTTAATTTAAATATTTAATTTAATTTAATTATTTAATTTAATTTAATTATTTAATTTAATTTAATTATTTAATTTAATTTAATTATTTAATTTAATTTAATTATTTAATTTAATTTAATTATTTAATTTAATTTAATTATTTAATTTAATTTAATTATTTAATTTAAATGCAAATACAAATAAAAACAAACAAACAAACAAATAGAAACAAATAAACAAAGCAAATAAATTAAATAAATAAATAAAACAAATAATTAAATAACACAAATAAAATAAATAAATAAACAAATAAAATAAATAAATAAAACAAATAATTAAATAAATAAATAAAATAAATAATTAAATAAAACAAAAGAAGAGCGAACATGTTTCTAATTAACTCGCATTCAAACAAACGCAAATAAACAATAAATAATAAGTAATAAATAATAAATAAATAAATAAAATAAATAATTAAATAAATAAATAGATATATAGATAGACAGATAGATAGATAGATAGATAGATAGATAGATTAACAAATGGATAGATAAATAAATAAATAAATAAATAAACTAAAAATAAAAATAATAAAACAAAATACAAGCATATAAATGTAAAGACAAACAATATAATCCTATAAATAAAATAAAAGAAACATAATATATATATATACATATATAATATATATAATATAATTAAATATAATATATATATATATATATATATATATATATATATATATTGATAATATATCTGTAATATTTACAATAAATAGAATTATTTATAGTGTTTATAATATAATAAACAAAGACACGAAGGCGGCGGAGGTAATAGAAATAGAAGAGATAGATAGATAGTTATTTAGAAGACAAACAAAATAAAATAAATAAATAAAATTATTTTAATATATATATATATATTTATTTATTTATTTATATTGTTGTAAAGATAACAACAGCATATTCGTATAAGGGCTGGCTGCTACTGCTGCTGCTGCTGCTGCTGCTCGTTTGCTGCTGCTGCTCGTGAGCTGCTGCTGCTGCTGCTGCAGCAGCAGCAGCAGCAGCAGCAGCAGGTTGTTGTTGATGTTGGTATAATTGTAATTTAAGTATATAAAATAAATTAATGAATTCATAAATGTTTAAAACAATCA
>OY986946.1:6893213-6913213 GCA_963920595.1 Eimeria praecox | reverse complement strand
CTTCTCTGTCTTATCTATTATTAATTATTTTATTTTTTATTATTTTCTAATATTTATTATTTATTATTTAAATATATTTTAACTAACTAACTAACTAACTAATTAACTAACTAATTAATTAATTACTTTATCTACTAATTTAATTAATTAATTAATTAATTAATTAATTAATTAATTAAATTATTTATTGAATTATTTATTTATGTATAGACGGAAGGACAGGAGAGAAGTGTATCTTAGGTCAACACATCACATACACCCGAAGAAAGCAAACGAGCGAATGTTTTAACGGGAGAGATTTTGAAAGACCTAGATCTGTAGAAGTAGGTGTTTATATTCTGTTTTATTTTGTTTTATTTATTTAATTTATTTTATTTATTTTATTTATTTTATTTATTTATTATTTGGTTTTATTTAATTTATTTGTTTGTTTGTCTTTATCTTTTTTTTTATTTTTTCTGTTTTGTTTGTCTTGTCATGTTTCTATCGCTCGATGTCTTAAAATAATTATATTTAATGTATTTTATTTTATTTTATTTTTATTTAATTATGTTTTATTTATTTAATTATATTTTAATTTGTTCTTTGTTTTAATTTAATTAATTACGCTCTGTTTCTTCCTCTCTACCTCTTAAATACCTTCATATATTTATATACACATTGATATATATTTATATATCTCTATATTTATATCTATATATCTTTCTGTATATATATGTATATATATATATATGTATATGTATATGTATATATATATATATATATCTGTGTGTATCTATCTATACATGTCTGTATCTGTACATCTAAATCTATATATCTACAGGCATATCTATCTAGATCGATCTGCCTATCTATATCTATATCTATATCTATCTATCTATCTGTCTGTCTGTATATATATATATATATATCTGTATCTCTATATCTTCATATCTGTATATCTCTATATCTTCATATCTATATAAATATATCTCTGTCTGTCTCTATATCTATAAATATAGAAACACACTATAAACAAACTACTTTGGAGTGTATGTACAGGTGTGTCCGTGTACAATACAAGACTACGAGTGCGAGTATGGCTTTGAGAGAGCTGTGGGGTCTGTTGATTGTCTTCCTACTGATGCTGCTGCTGCTGCTGCAGCAACAGCAGCAGGGTGGAATCAGCTAGCAGACTCTGAAGATGCTGCTGCTGCTGCTGCTTGTACTTCGTCTTCTTTCTTCTATACTGCAGCATACAGAAAAGTAAACACACATACACGTGATGCTGCTGTTGCTGCTGCTGCTGCTGCTGCTGTTGAGGCTGCTGCTGTTGAGGCTGCTGCTGTTGAGGCTGTTGTTGTTGCTGGTGCTGCTGCTGGTGCTGCTGTTGCTGTTGTTGCTGCTGCAGCAGCAGCGTTTGATTTTATGTGGGAACGCGCTGTCTGTCTCTGTGTTTCTTTCTTTCTGTTTGTTAATTATTTATATCCTGTATTTGTTTATTTGTTTTGTTTGTTTTCTTTGTTTATTTGTTTATTTTATTTTTATTTATTAGTGCTGTGCTTTAATCCTTTATTTCTTCTTTATTATCTTCTTCGTTTTTTTATTTTGTTTTAATTTGGTCTCTTCGATTTCGTTTGTTTTTGTTTTTTTGTTTCTTTATTTTGTTTTATTTGTTTTATTTGTTTTATCTGTTTATTCGTTGGTTTCCTACTTAATATTGTTTGTCTGTGTTTATATATATATATATATATATATAATATTGTATGATAAAGCCTACAGGTTTATTATTAGCCGAATTTAATAAAAATAAAGAAGATTCAAGTGCTAAACATAATTCTAAAATAAATAAATAAATCAATAATATAAATAATATAACTATATATAACTATATAACTATATATATATATATATATATATATATATATATATATATATATATATATATATATATATATATATATATATATATATATATATATATATATATTTGTTTGTCTGTATCGTATTTGAAGGTCCCCGGCGATGTCTGTGAAGGTGGCTGGACACCCGAGAAGGTGGCTGTTCCTTGTCCCCCTCACTCTCCAGTTAGTAGAGGGGGGAAGTTAGTTTTATTGGTTATCTCTTTGATTGTTTTAGCGATGTGTATATTTAATTATCTAGCAAAGACGGGAAGACTGAAAGCTTTCTTTAGAAATACAGGTATATTTATATATATAACGGAATTAGGGTTTAGGGTCTAGGGTTTAGGGTTTAGGGTTTAGGTGTGTGATAGTGTGTTTATTGTGCTGCACGATATAAAATTTTCTGTGGAATTGTTGTTTGTTTTTTTATGAAATTTGTTTGATTTTGTATTATTTTTTGTAGATTTTATTTTATTTTTTATTTTCTTTTTTGTTTTTAATTATTTAGTTTCGTTTTTATTCGTATTTCCTCAGGATTCGAAACATTTGCAAACGTTTCTTATGCTATCGTTGGTAGTGCGCCTGCGGCATGGAGCGATGAAAGCGGAGGGAATGTGAGAAAAAATGATAGAAATGGAGAAGAAATGGGCGGCAGAATCCGAGGAACTTCAAAATATGAACCCGAATTAAGTTTTATTGATGCAGAACAGGTAAAATAAAAAATAAAAAAATATGAGAGAACATCATGATCATCATCATCATCATCATCACGTGATTGGGGTGTACATACACCTCGATCGATGCTCGATCGATCGATCGAGCGAGAGGGTGGATGATGTAGAGATGTATATAGACGGATTCGTCGTTTTTCTTTGATTTTTTTGCGTTTTCTTCTTGTTTAATAATTGATAATTGTATTTTCTTTGATATTTCCATTTTTTTCAGGAAGAAAACGATGAAGAAGGACCCCCCAGGCTTATGACGTACACACAAGCTGGCGGGCAAGGTAGCAGCAACTTGCAACGCCCAGTCGAGAACGAAGATTTCGATCTCGGAAATAATACAAATAATTCTACTTTTAATAATAATAATAATAATAATTCTCTTTGCAACAGAAATAACAGAAATAACAATACACAACAAGGAGAACTCGGGGCATCGGTCAGTCGACAGCATCTATATTCCCTTAATATCGAATTCATAACTAAGCTGCTGCTGCTGCTGCTGCTGCAGGTCTTGCTGCTGCTGCTGCTGCAAGTCTTGCTGCTGCTGCTGCTGCTGCTCCATGTGTTGTTGTTGTTTCTGCTTCTCTTTTATGTGTTGCTGCTTCTGATGTGTTTGTTTTTGCTGCTGCTGTTGCTGCTGCTGTTTTCAGATACCTCGTTTGGCTCCTCCTGGATTTGATGACGAGAATATGGAGTTGTTGTAATAACAACAATATATGAATATAATTATTTATTAATAGAATATAAATTATTTTTTAATTGTTTAGTTATATAATTAAGACGGTGATGCTGGAGAAGACACATCATTCTTAAAATAATTATATTTTGTTAGGGGCAACACACGACGAAGGCGTTAGCTCGCTGCTGCAGCAGCAGAAACAGCAGCAGCAGCAACAACAACAACAGCAGCAGCAATAGCAGCAGCAGCAACAGCAGCAGCAGCAGCAGCTAAAGCTGCTGAGCTGCACTGTATTATCGTCGGCCCCTCTGGTGTTTCGCAGCGGCGAAGAGGAAGAGCAAAACGATAGAATAAAATAAAAAATTTAAAAAATAAAATAAATAAAACATAAAAAGAAGATAAAACAAAACAAAGAAACAAACAAAAGAGGCAAACACAGCTATGAAGATATCTATAGAAGAACTACTTAGGGTTTAGGGTTTAGATGATATCTGTCTATTTCTTCTCTCCTTCAAAGCTGTCTGCGGATTTGCATTTATCCTTCTATCTTCCTTTGGCGCTATTACTTCATGCTTTTCTTTCTTTTTAAACTTCTTTTTATTCTGTAATTATACATTATATATATATATATATATATATATATATATATATATATATATATCTTTTCTTACTTTCTTTGGCTCTGGGCCTACTGGATAACTCGACTTAGAATATCTACTTTTACTAATTAACTTATAGCTGGTATAAGTACACAAACAAATAAACATTATACATCTATATCTAACTACCTATCTACCTATCTATCTATCTATATCTATATATAGATAGATATATATATGAGAGAGACTACTTCTACTGTTATCCGTAAACCCCTAATCCTTAGCTTCTGACAAACCAAAGAAACTTTCGGGTGTATATGCAGCTGTCACCTATGTATTTTTTGAAAAACTGCGAAGGCAACTAAATCAGTTTTATTTATTTATTGCTAATGAAAATACAGCTGTCTTAATCTCTAAGTATTTTGCTTTTGTTTGTTTGTTTCTGTATTACTATATCCGTTGGATCGCTACAGCCCAGGTGTGCATACACCTGAAAGTGTGGAAGTAAGTAACAACTAAATATTATTTCGATATTCATTGTTTTATTTTTCTGTTTTCTGTTTAAGCAAACGACAACGTCGGCCAAACGGCAATTCGACTCGAATTGCGTACATAAGACAGAAATAAATAAATAATAGACAATAAATAATTAACAACAATAAATAATAACAATAAATAATAATATATGAAAAACTGAAAATAAACCAAACAACCCGCCCCCCTACTGTCTAGACCTCAGGGGTTTTTTCTACATGTTTGCAGAAAATCAAACATTGTTTATTAAGAACAAACAAACAAAACGAAGACATAATATATATTATTTAACTGTACGATTATATCTTCTTGTTTCTCGAGGCCTCCTCGCTCTTAACCAAATACGCGCGTGCCAATTCCTACGTTTGATGCAGAGACATCGTCGAAGCAGAAGAACCTGAGAGAAAAGAAAGAAAACAAAATATGAAGAGGTAAGAACGCGTATAAGAAGGAGGAGAAGCAGTCGTAAGGGATAATTGCTTCATCAATTCCCTTTATTTTCTACTTTTTTCTATTTATTCTCTGTTTCTATATCTGAAAGAAGTAATCATAAACATGTAGAAGAAGAACAGATCACTTACACGCGCTCTACGTCAATTCCCAAGAACTTGTTGCAGAAAGTGGCGATTTCAACACAAATTAAATTGTTTGTTCTTGTTGTTATATTGCCAATGGAGCTAACGCAAACGCTAGCTGCAGGGTCGTTGCTGCCTGCATGGCGCATCTCCCCTCGTACGAGGCTGACGTTGATATACTGGACTGGCTTGCCGAGGATCTTGCTAAGGGCTGAAGCAAAAAACAAAGAAAATACAGAAAATTCATGCATATTTATACAAAGATCTCCACAAATATACACATGAAATCGCCTTATCAGCACGCCAAGGCCGATATCAATCTACGCCCCCACAGAGCTGATCGCAGGGAGAAACCCGAGAATATCGCAGGTAGGAAGAGAATAACAGCAAAATAAATGGATGCATCTGTTAAATGTTTGCAAAAGGGTTTATTTAAGCCCATAATTTACCTTTTTCTACCTCGACGAGGAAAGCATCAGCAGTGGACTTGTCGAAGTCCTTGTTGCAAATAATCTGGCAGAGCGGCATTTTCGTGGAGTGTACGTACAGCTGAAGAACAGCAGTAGGACGGTGAAGGAAAGCTGAGTGATCACGAATGTTAGATTAAATCGTTCGTTTTTCTCGCAATTTATTGTTTTGACAAGCAGAATCTTCATCGATTCATCCCATCTGCCCCTTCCTGCTGCCTCCTCCGGCGGGGGATGAAGAGGATGCGCCCGAGAGCCCCGTGTGTAAGAGAGAAGCCCGTGAGTGGAAACAGGAGGATAATTGCATGTGTGCGTTTAGACTGTAATATGACTAAAATAAGTGCTAATTTATTATAAAAGACAGAAAGAAAAGAAAAAAGGAACTCTTAAAAAGAATAAAAATAAACCCTTAAGGGGTTTATATATCATATTTCGTGTTTTTGCGTCGTCAGCTGTCTTTTTTTGTTTCCTCCTCTTTACTCTCTGAACCTCTTTTGCCTTCTTTCTCTCCTTCAGGGCGTTTTCAAGTTCTTTTTCTTTCTTTTTCCCTCTCTCCTGATGTGCCTTCACACCTCCTAGCAGCAACACCAACCGCAGCAGCAGCAACAGCAGCAGCAGCAACAACAGCAGCAGCAGCCAAAGCGACATCAACAAGAATAGGAGGACCAGCATTGTGTGTACGATGTTCGTTTCTTCTTCAATTCGTTTGAATGTATTATCTCGTTCAAATATCTTATTTAGTAGCAAATCTTCTTCTTCTTCAGGAGGAGGAGGAGGTGCTCCTATTCCTCTAAGTAGAAATATTAAATTTAATGAGATTATAAAACCTAGATGGGTAATCGACCCCCCAAACTACCTTCGTCAGCCTCTCTGGAGACAGTACTGGGAAGCTCAATTTGCTAACAGATCATTTTTCTTCTTTGGAAATGCCTGGACATCTGCAGCATCTTTTGCAGCTTTTCTTTGGTGGAGTCGTATATTAGGTAGGAGGGATATTTAATCTATTAAATTGTTTTTTTATTATTTTTAATCGAGTTTAGCCTTTTTATATATCTCCTATATTTATTATCTTTATTACTATTATTATTTATTGATGGTGTTGTTTTTATTCTTGTTGATTCTAGAGAACGAATCCATGCATCTATCTTTTCTTTACATTCTCTTATTTAATTAGTATTATTTATTATTATTTATAACAATCATAACACGTTCTTACTTTTCTTCTTATCTTCTCTTTCTTACTGTTATTAGATGAGCGTACATATCAAGGATTTCTTGTATGTTGTTAAAGCAAAGACAGCACAGAAAATAATAATATTAATTAATTAATAATTAGTTATTATTAATATCTTTATTTTCTGCTACCTTTGTCATTTATATTGTTTCTATTATTATTGTTGTTGTAATTATTATTATTGTTATCTTTGCCATCCTTATTGCTGTTTTTGTTGTTGTTCTTGCCGTTGTTGTTGGTGGTATCATTATTATTAATAGTCCCACTATTATTATTTTGTTTTTATTTATTTTGATTATATTCTTTATTTTTATTTATTAATAAGGATAATAATTATTATTATGTCGTTATTATTTGTTTTATTGTTATTGCTGTTTATATTAGTGGCGTTCTTAGCATAGTAATTATTATTTATCCTTGTCCTTTGTACTATCCCTTTTAATTGTTATTGCCTTTATTATTATTGCTACTATTTTTATTGCTATTATTATTATTATTGTTATTATTGTTATTGTTATTATTATTATTATTATTACTGTTATTATTATGCTATTATTATTGCTATTGCTATTGTTTTCATTCGTACAGTTATTACTGTTATTATTATTCTTTGGTAAAAATATTATCGCACTTTATTTATTTAATTTATTTATTATTATTTATTTATTATCTATCATTTATTATTATTTATCTGCAGATCCTCCCCCTAAGGAACGTTTGGATCGTTATTGGCTGAACTCTCGTGAGTTTTCTTTTCACACTTATATTAATTTTTTTAATTTTTTGTTTGTTATTTCTTATTTTGTTTAAATATTCTTGCTACACTCGGGCTGTACTGAGGCAGCAACTCATAGATGTAATATAATGACATATATCTATCCATATATCTGTATCTATATCTATATCTGTATCTATATCTATATCTATATCTATATCTATGTCTATGTCTCTCTCTCTCTCTCTCTCTCTCTCTCTCTCTCTATATATATATATATATATATATATATATATATATATATACATTGTCTCTGTGTGTATTTCAGCGAAGTTTCGTGTTTTATCTGCTTTTCACAACCCCGGGAAGCGTCCGTCTTTGAAGATATGTTTGATGACATTGGAAGCTCGATATTTCTATAGAGGCTTAGATCATCCATTTAGTTTAAATGAGATTAAAGATTTTTTATTTAAACTTAAAGAAAATTATATTATTAATTCTTACACAGGAGTTCAATTCCCATTCGTATTCAGACAATTTAATAGAGTTTCTACACCTGGAACTCTAGAGGTAAACACCTGTATATATACACCCGAATAATAAACTAAATTTATAATTAATTTGTTAATTAATTAATTAAATTAAAACAATATGAAAAAATAAATATAAATGTGTTCTGTAAAGACTAAGGGTAAAATATATGCAGAAGGCATGGAAAACGCACACATGAAATTCATGCTGCTGCTGTTGCTGCTGCTGCTGTTGCTGCTGCTGCTGTTGTTGCTGCTGCTGTTGTCGCTGCTGCTGCTGCTGCTGTTTTTTGTATTTAGGTTCACCTCTCGGAGCCCTTGCCTGACGAGCATCACGAGACAGAGAAACACTGAGACGATCGTTCTATGATGTGTTAACAAGACAAGCATTTAGAGACAAAGTCTCGAAGATAAATAATAATATAAGTATCATTAATACTAATTATATTATTATAATTATTATCTTAATAATTATAATAATGCCTTTTGTACAGACAGATATGTATACGATGGTCTTGCAGCAACCATCGTACCCAACCCCAAACCCTAAACCCTAAAGCTGCAAATTTGCAGGTTTTTCCAGGGTTTAGGGTTTAGGGTTTAAGGTTGTTAATTCGGAGTGTAAGAATACGTTAGCAACAATTCTTCAAGGGACCGCATTTTCTTTCTTTCTTTTTCTCGTTAAACAGTAAACAGATTCAGAGTCTACAACAACTAAATTAAAAACTTAAACTACAATTAAATTAAAAACTTAAACTCCTCCCTCTCCCCCCCCCTTCCTTCCCCTCTCACGAAAGCTGCAAATGCATGAAGATGAATATCCCTTCGGCTCTTTTGGCCTTCAAATGAAAAAGGAAAAGATACAACAAACAGAGGGTTAGACCGCAGAACTAGCATTAAAATAAAACCTCATGTTGTTCTTTTTCTGTGTAAACTGTAAACAGCGTACAGACCAGAGGGAATTCTCTGCTGTTATTATCTGCATTTTCGCAGTCGCCAGACATTAAAATCCTTTGATTTGTTCTAAGCTTTTACAGAAACAAGAAATTCATAATAATTGTCTGTCCAAATAGCTAACAGACAGACAGATTCTAGGGTTTTAAGCTGCGTATTGTGAAAAAATCTGAAAACTATTTCAGATAACTTGTGTTTGCTGAGGTGTATGTACAGCTCTAATCTCTTGAAGGATTTCGGACGGTGTGTTTCAGACCCAGCCATTTCGATTCTACGATTTCTAGCTTGGGTTTTTCTGCTTTTTTCGCATTTGTTTTTCCCTCTTCTCCTTCTGTTTCATATTCTTCTGTCTCGCCTCTCAAACGCGCCAAAACTTCGTCGCCACTAACCGTCACGGTGGTTCCTGCAAGTAGCCGGCAAAGATGACATGACAAGCGAAAAAGATGGAAACAACAGATAAAATGGTGTTTAAACAATTCATAAAAACAAAATATTTCGAACTGTCCAAGAGATTTTTCAAATAGAGTTCAAATACCTTGAGGATCAGGCACGAATGACTTACCGACGACAGCATATTTTAGATACGCTTTCTTGGCTTTCTTCCATAGGAAACGACAAAGTGTAACAAGAGGAAGTCCGAAATAAATAATTAAACATAAATGAAATCTTGTGGAACTTGTATCTTGGAGTTGTTTGATTTCTTCATAGAGAGGCTTCTTTATCTGTAAGTCGTTCAACTCTGTACTAATCCTCTCAGCTAATCTTTGTTGCATAGCTCCATCACAAACAACAAGTATCCGAAGATTTTGTTTTCTAAGAAGTCTCTCAGGTAAATGTGGCTTAGATTTTTCTAATTCTGCTGCTCTTCTAATCAAAGCACATTCACTTTCGCTCCTTCCTACTGTCCATCTTTTCAAGAATGTCTGTTCGTTAAATCCCTGAAAATATAACAAGAAAAACAAATACAACTAAATACAACAAACAACATTAACAAACCATGCTGCTGCTGTTGCTGTTGCTGCTGCTGTTGCTGCTGCTGATGATGGTGATGGTGATGATAAGATATGAGAGACAAATACAGAAAAGACAACTTAATGCCGAACTCTACAACTCCATGCTGCTGCTGACAGATGTTGTTTAATAAAAGTAATAATAATAATAATAGTAAACATAATAATAATAATAAGATATAAAAGACTTACTTGGCATTCAGGTTGAGGTGTATCTGCAGCTTTAGCAAACCAGGAGAAGAGGAGTTGATGTATCTTAAGACAGCAATATCTCGAGCTATCTTCAGCAAGAACTTTATGAAGAGAAGGACTAAGTTTTTCTCTTTGTTTGTGTTTCCTAAATAATCCAAAGAACAAAGAATATAATTCTACAGGTTTCCATAGAAGCTCACGGCCCAGAGCCCCCATTTCTATGAGGCGATCTCTCCCTATAAGATAATAACATATATCTGACAGCAGCAAATATTGTAAGAGAGGTATGAACTGCCCATTATCACGTTTTAATACAACTTCAGGAGGCTCAGATTCTCGAGAACGAAGTAGCTTATCAACAGAAAATGTTTGAAAGATCTTCTCTCTGTCTAAATACCCCAAGCCAACAAACACCAAATCCGGGTGTAATGTCTTAGCTGCACATACACCTGAAAGACAAGAACCAGGGCCTCTACTTATTACACCTTCAGGATCTACACCACAAATAAAAAAAGATATCTTACGATCCATCCATCTTATAACTACATGATAAGCTGAAAAGCCATCCCCAGATATCTTAGCTAGACCTGAGCCCGCATGTGATATAGAAGCAAAACACCGTACACCTGTATGTACACCCCAACGTGCTAAAGGATTTGATAAGATAACATCTCCTTTCAAAGATATACTCAAAAAATCGCGAAGGTTGTTGAAAGATTGAAGGCGTTGCCCTTCACACGATGGGGTGTACATACACCGCGGATGGGGCAAACCAGCGATGCTAGGGAGGATATGCGAGGCAGATGTATAATGACTGCAACTCTTCAATCTACTCAACCAGCTCATGGGGAGGGGGGAAACAGCAGCAGCTGCTGTTGTTGCAGCCGTTGCTGTTGCTGCTGTTGCTGCTGATGATGATAAGGATGCTGGTTCGACAGCAGCATTGTAACAGCTTCTTCCGCGGGTATATCGAACGGTGGAAATGCGGCAGGTGGATATACACCCCACGATTGGCTGTGCCGGATTGAAGATCGCTCTGCGGATCATTTTAATAAAAGATTAGTTCTGATGGAGAGAGGACGGACCGCCATGGTTGTATGTACGTACACCTGGGGGATATAGAAGGAGTAAATGCAGGTGTTGTTGATGTCGTTTTGTTGTTTTATCTTCAAGTTTTTCTTTTTTTGTCTGAAATTTCTTTGGTGTTTCTCTGCAGCTTCTCTCTTTGACTCACACGAGAAGAGGCGGCACAGGGGTTAGGATGATGCTGTAGGAGTTTGGCTGCATGGAGGGCTGAAAGAGAGAAGACAAAGTAGAATCTTCGTTTAAATTGTATTATAATTTGTTTCCTAAATATAAATAAATAATAATTTATCGATAATAATGAACAAATGCAACGAAAAGCTGAAGAGTTTGGGGCTTGAAATTTCAGAGCGACCGCCGACATGCATGCATTCGAGTCGTCGGCAGCTGTCTATAGAAATGTTTGTCGACGAAAAAGTAAATATTTGTTTGAATTTGATTTCTTCTTCTGTTTCTACTTTTGAAATTATGCTTCAGAGAGAGATATTGAATTTAATGACCTGAGAAAATGTCGCTTCGCCACCTCCGCCGGGCGGCGGCGTTGCAGAGAGGAGAAGGCGCAGATGATAAGAAAGGTAGAAAGTCGTATTTAAATCCTCTCTTAGATGCTTCAGAAGAGGATTCATCTTCAATATCTTCAGAAGACAATATACAAACACAGGCAAAATCTGTTTTCCTCCAAGCAGCTACGACTGAGCTAATGAGCTCCGACGAAGACGAAGAAACAGAAAACGCAGCAGTTGAGTCCTCTCCTCCTTCTCCTTCTTCTTCTGCTTCTTCTTCTTCTGCTGCTGGTGCTGCTGCTGCTGCTTCTGCTTCTTCTTCTTCCTCTTCTTCTTCGTCTTCTTCTGTTTCCGAAAGGAACGACAAGCAGGCTTCAGCTGTACATACACCTGGTCGTCCTGACGATCCATCAGGCAGCCAAAGAAGCAAGAAAACGCGAAGTAGAAATCGACGCAAGCGTCATTCACCTGCAGCGGCAGCAGATACTGCAGCAGCAGCAGATACAGCAGCAGCAGCAGATGCAGCAGCAGCAGCAGCAGATACAGATGCAGACTCTGTTTTTGATATTGAGGGTTCTTATGAAGGCCCAGGAGAATCAGCAGCAGCAGCAGCAACAGCAGCAGCAGCAGCAGGAGGAGAAGCCTCACCTTCTGAAGCTACAGGGCGTAGATGTCTTCATTTTGAGAGGAATGCTTTTGATATAGAGGCAGATATAAGAAGAATATGCGGGAGAGCAGTTGCAAGAACGGCGCTCACGCGAGGTAGTTTGTTATCTTCTTATTTCCCATCTTTCTAGGATTTTACTGTGTTTGTTGGTTTAGATAACTTTGTTTGTTTATTTAGATTGCTTGGTTTGTTTGTTTGTTTGCTTGTTTGTTTGTCTTGTTTGTCTGTTTATCTTTGTTTATATTTGTTTGTCTGTCTTTGTTTGTTTATATTTGTTTGTTTATCTCTGTTTGTTTATCTCTGTTTGTTTATCTTTGTTTGTTTATCTTTGTTTGTTTATCTCTGTTTGTTTATCTCTGTTTGTTTATCTTTGTTTGTTTATCTTTGTTTGTATATCTTTGTTTGTTTATCTTTGTTTGTTTATCTTTGTTTGTTTATCTTTGTTATTTTATCTTTGTAAGTATTTGGCTTTGTCTGTTTGTTTCTCTTTCTGTTTGCTTAGCATGCATGCATTTGTTTGACTGTCGTTGTTTTCCTCTCTTCTGTTTACCTTCGTTTGTTGTTTATTGTTTGTCTTTATTTATTTATCTATTTATTTATTTATTATTTACTTATTTTATTTATTTGTCAACTTCTCTATATATATTTGACTGTCTTTGTATCCCTCTTTCTGTTTTTATTTATACATTTCTGTGTTTATATTTCCTAATATTTGTTTGAATATTATGTTCTATTAGAATAATTATGTAGGATGTTGTATCTCAGAGAATTGTATTGTAAATATCTGATGTTGCATTTAAAACATCTATCTGATATTGTATTAAAACACATCTATACGATATTCTATTCAAATATATCTATATCTATACCTATATATCTATATCTATATCTATCTATCTACGTATATATATATATATATATATATGTATATGTATATGATTGATGGTGTGTCTTAGGCGTACGTCGATCTCGCCGTCTGTGGCTGTCTCCTGGGGTGTACGTACAGCCGGCATCTCAGACTTGGATATCAATGGAGGCGGAGTTTGACGAATTATCCAATCATTTTGATTTTTATTTGGTATATTCAGAAGAATATTTTCGCGTTTTACCTGAGTTTTTCTCTTGTCTTGTTAGTAATGAACTTCATTATTTGAAATCGTTCTGTCTCCGTCATCCCCATCATCCTGATGCTCTTCTTGCTCTGTCTGAAGCTCTCATGATGATAGATAACCAAGAAGAAGCATTTAAAATTGTTTCTGCTGCTGTTGCTAGCTTACAATCTGCCTTCCATACACAATTCTCTCCTTTTCATCTTAATCCCGATCTTACGCCCCAAGTACGTATTCTATTACAACCACTCGATGCATACATACTTTATTTATTTATCTGTTTATTTATTTATTTATTTATTTATTTATTTATTTATTTATTTATTTAGATTTAGAAAGTTATTTGTATTGATAGAGTTGTTTATAGTAAGAAAATTAAAGAGAAGCAGGTTTTGAAGCTACTTCCAACAATCACACACAAATCCTCTTCTTTAGCTTTTCTCTCTTCTTCACATATATACAGTGTTTCTATTGTATATAAATAAATAAATGAATACATATATATATATATACGTATATATATTATATATGTTATGTGTGTATATATAATATATACTACTAGGCTGCCTTTTAGTATCAAGCCCAGAAGACTCGCAGTATGTTGAGCATCAGTATATACATAATAGATACATAATATATACATAATAGATATAACATATATACATTATATATATATATATATAACATAAACATAATATATATAGTACATAAGTATAAAGTAGGAATTACTATATATGTTTTGTTTAATGTTATTAGAAATTTTGGTGTCTAACGAACTCTCGAAACCCCTCAAGTCGCAGTCTGCATACTCTTTACATATTATACACAGTAAATACATAATATTATAAATAATATAATACATTACATAGTATATAAAAGTAAACAACATTGTATATATATATATATATATATATATATATATATATATATATATATATATATATATATGTTTGCTGTTATTCTTTAGGTGTCTATGGACTCTCTAAATCCGGCGAATCGCATTCTGTTTGCTTGTCTTTGGCGTTTTATGTTGGGCCTAAGTTATCAGGGTTGTATGCGGTCGGCAGGAGAAGTGTGTAAGTTGTTGCTTTCTTTAGATCTAAGTCTTGATGCCTCTCATGCTCTTCTTCATTTAGATTATTTTTTCTTACGATCTCAGCAATATCTTACTCTTCAACATTTCGCCAAACATTTCGTCAGCCAGTACTCCAACGCGCTTCGACCCATAGATGCTGCAGCACGAGTACATAACAGCAGCAGCAGCAGCAGCAACAGCAGCAGCAGCAGCAGCAGCAGCAGCAAATGCATGCAGAAGGATTACCAAGAAACACAAACAATAAAAACAGAAGAAGATGAAAACATCATCAGCGATCTAAGATTGGCGATGCCCAACTTCGCCTTCTCTGCGGCTCTCGCCTTCTTTTATGAAGAAGATCAACGTAAATCACCTGTTGCTGCTGCTGCTGCGGTTGCTGCTGCTGTTGTTGCTGCTGTTGCTGCTGCTGCTGCTGCTGCTGTTGCTGCTGTTGAACGTGCTGCAAAAATACAAACAAACTGAGAGAGAGAGAGAGAGAGAGAGGGAGAGAGAGAGATACGTCCAGGAACTTGTGTTGTTTGAAGTAGTATTTGTCCTGTTGTTTATTTATTTGTCCGTTTATTTGTCTGTTTACTTCTTTGTTTTATTTATTTATTTATTTGTTTGTTTGTTTATTCGTAGCATTTCTTTTTCTTTCCATCTCTTGATTTATTATTTGATTATTTTATTTCGTTGTTGTTTGTCTCCAGCTAATATAGCAAATATAAAAAGAATAAAAGCAGCAGATATCTGTTCGGTGTATGAGGATGAGAAGAACGAACAAGAAAGTATATCGCAGTCTAAGACCGAAGTAGCTCATATGGCTTTGATGCATGCAATTCTTATATTTCCTTCTTTTATTCGAAGTCTTTTAGCCAAATTAAATATAAAAGGAGAACAAAAGGTCCCAGGTAAGATCATTCAAAAAAATTGAACAGTTGAGGTGTACGTACACCTCAAATCTGCAAACACCATCGTGCACAATTCGTGTTTCCTAGGTTTATAGGAGATATTTGAGCTCGGGTTTTAGCTTTTATTGCCTTTTAAATCCTGCAGATTCTATTTATGCTGATGTTTCTTGGGATTCTTTACTCTTTTCCGCTCCTCTGTGGTCCGGTGGCAGTCTGAAGCACCAAAGGTAGGCAGAAGTTGAACATCCTCGTTTCCGTTATTTCATGCACTTGTTTTTGTTTTTCTATTTCTGTTTTTCTTGTTCTTTATGGCTACAATTAACATTTATTCTTCGTATTCCTCCTGTTGGAGAGAAAAGAGAGTCTTCTTGTTTCATAGATAACTGTGCTGCTTCTGTTCAGCCTAGGACGTGTACATGAGAAGTTGATGGAGGCTTTTGTAGAAAAGAACTACGAAATGTGGAGGCCTCGAGTTATTATTCAGTGGCTGCATGCATGCACAGCGCATCTGCAGCTGTTGTGTTTAGATTCGGAAGGTGAAGCTACGTTGCTCTTGTTCTGTTTCTTTTCATCCTTTTATTCGAAGGATTGGTCGAGTAGACACTCAAGTAGCAGCAAAGAGCAGAAAACAAGAAGACCTGTCAAACTTGTAGCTTCAAAGAAACATTATCTGAGCCTCTCTACTCTCTCTCTCTCTCTCTCTCTCTCTATATATATATATATATATATAAATGTTTATTGTTTGTGTGTGTGTGTGTGTTTAGAGAAGAGTCTGCTCATGCAGCATAGAAATGTTTGGTCTTGCAGTTTCTGTTTAATTGATTTAGAGAGATATTCGAACGTGCGTGTTTCTGAGTTTACGCGGCGTCCTATTCTTCCAGAAGCACTAATGTGTCCTGAGACGGCAGCAGCAGCAGCAGCAGCAGCAGCAGGAGGGAGAGGAGGAGGAGCAGCAGCAGCAGCTGCAGCAGCAGCAGCAGCAGCAGCAGGAGTTCGAGACAGACAAACAGCTATACGTCATCCTCAGTCTCTCATCTCTCTCTCCAGTTCTCCTCTCATTTTATTTTTTCAAACTTTCTTTCCTTGGAATGCTTTCGATTATTCAGGTATTAATACCTAAATAGGAAACAGAGGCCAGTACTTACGTTCTCTTGACACTCTAACAAATATTAATATAAATGTAAATGTAAATATAAATATATATATATAGACCTATAGAGCTGCATACACATGTACGTATAAGTATTATATATATATATATATATATATATATATATATATATATATATATACATATATATATATATATATGCATGCAAATATAGATATACAAACACATATAAATATAAATATACATATAAATCTAAGTAGAAGTGTAAATGTATATATATATGTATAAATATAGATATAGAGATAAATATATTTAAGATAGAGTAATTAGGTACAAGTAATTCCTAACAGATAAAATATTACTAAACTAAAGAAAGACAGAAACAGCAAATACTAAGCACATTTGTTTGATATCGTCGACAGTTAAATATACTAAAATATAATATAGAAATAGTAATAATAATAATAAATAATAATAATAAATAATAATAATAAATAATAATAATATATTTGTTTTTGTGTTTTTCAGGTCTGTATGCAGAGCCTGTCTATTTAAGTACTTATTTCTCTCCTTTCGGGTGTATGTTGAAGAACTCATGTTTGTATATATCTTCTGTATTTAAGAATGCAATTAGATATATTATGTCTCGTATGTAATATTTGTTTTATATTTTTTTTATAGATATCTTCTTCTTGTTGATTATATTAAACTTATATTCTATCTACTCTTTCTCCTAACTCGAATAACTAATTTAATTGCAAAGGCTTTCCTCCTTTATCTATTTATTTATTTATTTATTTGTTTGTTTGTTTGTTTATTTATTTATTTATTTGTTATTAGCTTAAACATTTGTAGAGAAGAAATACAAGAGAAACAGATTAGTATAAGTCAGCATACACCCCGTTGTCTGCGTATACACCACAGTGTTTTTCTTTTTTTCGTATTCTCTTCTCTACTACCTGATAAACAGACAAATATATTAAATAATAATAATTAATTAAATATTTAAACAAATTACAAAATAGTAAGTAATAAATAACAATAAAAAAGATATAGAATATAAGGATAGAGCTAACTCTTTATAGGATTGATGGAGGGGTGGGGGGTTTTAAAGAGAAGAAGTAGATAAACAACACTGAGGGGAGAATATTATATATATATATATATATATATATATATATATATATAGATAGATAGATAGATAGATAGATAGATAGATAGATAGATAGATAGATAGATAGATAGATAGATATATGTATATATTATAAGAGCTGTATTTACACTATATATAATGTAAATACAGCCCTTAGATCAATAAATACATCAACTAAATAGTATGGGAGATGTTCTGCTGTAAACAGCAGGGGAGGATGTTAGTGTACATACACCTCAAATATTGATGTGGGTGTTAAAGAAGTAATGTTGTTTATTTGGGGTAATAGGGAGAAGAAAATCAATAATAATATAGCAAATAAAGACAAATTATATTAATTTTATTTTAGTGTAATTATAGAGATAAACTCAAACAGAGAAGGAAGAAAAGCAAACACATAATAATAATATTATAGTAATAAAAACAGAGTAAGTGGTGAGAGCGAAGGAGGGAGGGGGGGGGAGGGGTTAAGTCAGGCGCCTCAACCTGTCTGTTTTGTTTTAAATATTTTGAATATTTAGAAAATAGTTATTTATTTGATAAATATATTATAAAAATAAACGGAAAATGATTTCTTATATTGTTTTTAAAACAATTTTATTCTTGGTTGAACTCATGGGAATGCGCTGAGAGGCCCCCCGACGCCGACGCTGCTACTGTTAAGATGCGAGATAAAAGAGAATATGAAACGCATCAAAAAGAAGAAATTAAAGAAGAGATTTATATTTATTTTCTGTTTATATATTCTTTTATTCTTTTCTGGCTTCTGATAAATCCAAATACTACACTACTTTCTCTATATTCAGAAGTGTTGTGTACACTGTGGCGAGCTGCCGATACACCTGAAGAAGGAAACCCCCGTTCGTTTGTTTTTTTTATATTTTTCACTCTGAATGGAAGTTAAATTTATTTAAATTGAATTAAAAACTCTTTAATTCAAATCAAACATTAAAATGCCAGGAACACACGGAGAAGGCTGCGGGTGCAAGGCAGAAGACGCATTTGCTGGAGGGGAGTTTTTGTACAAATATATTGATAGAGAGAGTGTTATCGGGTTAAATGAACAGGTAAAACAATCTTTTATTTAATTTAGAAGCCATAAACAATAATTAAAAATATTATTATACACATCAGCGGTTGAGTAGGAACTCGCTCTTCAACCCGTCCTCTCACACATTAACAGTGAAAAGAAGAAAGATATTCTGTTTTAAATACAACCACATTACGAATTAGAAAAATTATTTGTAGCTCTGAATGTGTAGAAAGAGAGAAGAAAATATATTAAAAAATTATTTAAACTCCTTCAAATCACTGCGTATATTGAGGTGTACATACACCCGAAAAACCAGAACATGTTGGGTGTACGTACACCTCAATTTTCCTCTTTCTTTGAATTTTATTTTGTTTTCAATAGGAGACAGGATCAGCAAAAAAAACAATTAAACCATACAGCGATCGATTCGAGGCTTCTTCTTGTAAAACAGAAGAAGGGGACCCCGAGCTGGTAAGAGGTTATATTTAATTGTTTTTATTGTATTTATTTCTTTTATTTTATATTATTTTATATTATTTTATATTATTTTATAGTATTTCATTGTATTATCGATTGTTTTGTTGGTTTTGTTGCTGCTTATGCTGCAGATCGTTCATATTCCTTTCATCTCCCCCTGCAAGGTGGGGCCGGGGTGTACGTACATCACAGCTTCTTCACTATAGAAATATAATTAAGCATTTTATTAAATAATGCTTTAATAATATTAATAATATTATTATTATTATTATTATTTGTAGTATAACAGTCAAATATAAGTAGATATTCGATTAATAATCTAATTAATTAAATATTTATACAATAATAAATAATACTAGAACTTATATTTTATAATATACAAATATAACATAATAAAAATAAAATATAATAAAATAAAATGATAGGATAATACATAAACTACTAATAATATAATTAAATAATTCATAAATAAATAATGATAAAATTATATATATATATATATATATATATATATATATATATATATATATATATATTTATAATAATAAAATTATAAAGAGTCAAGAGATAAAGGTTGATCAACAAGCAGTCGGGGGCAGCGCGAGTTTGTTTTATTTGTTTTTAATATATTTTATTTTTTTATTTTTTTTGTGTATTTTTCTTCTTTATTTTTCGTCTCCTCTTCTCTGTTTCTTTCTATTTTTCTCTGTTTCTTTGTTTCTTTTGTTTGTTTTTGTTGTTTATGTTTATTTTTATTCTGTTAAGGTGTTGAGTTTAGTAG
>OY986946.1:6888213-6890713 GCA_963920595.1 Eimeria praecox | reverse complement strand
TGCTGCTGCTGCTGCTGCTGCTGCTGCTGCTGCTGCTGCTGCTGCTGCTGCTACATCAGCTTCTTAAGACATTCGTCGGCTGTATTTACGTTTGCTCCCGCCAGATTTTGTATACACTTTCCGTTTTTATATATTTTAAGTGTGGGCATCGAACTAACATCTTCTCTCTCAGTTAACTCGGGGCATTCGTCAGCGTCGACCTGCGCCCTCAAATATACACATACATATAATACCTTAACCTTAGCTGGCTAGCTAGCTAGCTAGATGGATGGATAGATAACTAGCTAGATGGATGGATGGATAGATAGATAGATAGATAGATAGCTGACTGGCTAGCTAGCTAGCTAGCTAGTTAGTTAGATAGATAGATAGATTGATAGATAGATAGATAGATAGATAGATAGATATAGATATAGATATAGATATAGATATAGATATAGATAGATATAGATAGATATAGATAGATATAGATAGATATAGATAGATATAGATATAGATAGATACAGATAGATATAGATAGATATAGATAGATAGATACATAGATAGATAGATAGATAGATAGATAGATAGATAGGTGGATAGATAGATAAATAGATAGATAGCTGGATGGCTAGCTAGCTAGCTAGCTGAATGGCTAGCTAGCTAGCTGGGGTGAGTAGCTAGCTAGCTGGCTAGCTAGCCGAATGGCTAGCTGGGTGGCTAGGTGGATGGCTAGCTAGCTAGCTAGGTGGCTAGCTGGATGGCTAGCTAGTGGGCTCGTGATATTAGTTTATCACGCCGTTGGAGAAGTTGCTGCAACCTCAACATATCTAGCTAGCTAGCTAGCTAGCTGGCTGGCTGGCTAGCTAGCTAGCTGGCTGGCTGGCTAGCTAGCTAGCTAGCTATCTAGTGCGTTAACTAACACTAGGTAGGTAGGTAGGTAGGTAGGTAGCTAGCTAGCTAGCTAGCTAGCTGTGTGTGTGGCTTGGTGATAGAGTGTAGAGCACTCTGAAGGGAACGGCTGTTGATGAAAGGAGGGGAGGTGAGGATACACCTCAAGTGTCTGAGGTGTATAGACACCTCAGGATTAGAATTGTTAGAAAATAAAATAAAAAAAAGAAAGAAGAAAGATAAATATAAATACAACATAAATAGAAGAAAGATAAATATATGTACAACATAAATAGAAGAAAGATAAATATAAATACAACACAAATAGAAGAAAGATATATATATATATATATATATATATATATATATATATATATATATATATATATATATACAGCACAAATAGAAGAGAGATAAATATAAAACTTACTTGAATAAACTTAAAGTTGGCGTATTCTTTCTTCTTGCTCTGTTCTTCTATAAAAGGTTTTATCTGTCGACTAGGCCCTACAGCATCATCACAGACAGAATCAATATAGTGTAATAATAATTAATATAATATCTATATCTATCTATCTATCTATATATATATATATATATAGATGTATAATAATATTATTATTATTATTGGATATAGTATGTATTAAAGAGAAGCAATGAAGCGGCAGCTCAAAACAAACCGTCAGCATTATATCATTATCTTATCCAATATATATATATATATATATATATATATATATATATATATATATATATATATATATATATAAACGTATTTGTTAAATTTCTACAATTATCTAAACACGAAAAGAAGAAGAAAGAAGCAATTACCGTTCCACGTAGCGAAGAATGTGACGATAACAGTTCCTTCTTGTATGGAGGAGTCATATTCTGAAAAGATATTAAAAAAATAAATAAATAGATAGATAAATATAACGTTTTTATTATATTATTTGTGTTTAAGTGGGAGAATAGAGAAATAGATTGGGGGTTAAGGTGAGGTTAGGTTTACTATCGCTGTTAAGAATATATATATATATATATATATATATATATTAAATATAATAATATAAATTAAATTTATATGATTGATATTTTAATACAATACAAGTTTTAATGTGTTGTCGCGCTATATACTCTAATCTAATCTAATTTGTATATTATAGAAATATCTAATTAATTAAAGACAGATTTTATCTACTCGTTTCTTCTATATAAAATATTATATTTAAACGTAGGAGTTGGGAAGTTGTTTAATATTTTTTTTTCTTTGTTTTATACTGCGTAGACACCTCAAAGTATATTTGGCTAGCAGGCAGAGAGAGAGGAGTTACTACTACATGCGATAACAAGAGAAGAAGAATATGATAAGATATTTCTTCTAAAGGAATTAAATATTAAATTAATTGATTTTATATGTTAAAAAAGATTAATTATGATATATTATGTTAATATATATATATATATATATCTTATCTGCTGCATATATACATAGCGGCGGCTACGATGCAAGAGCGGCTCACCCTCAGCGGATTTGATGATTTGAGGAGGCATTTTCTTGTTTTTTCTGAATAAAATACATAAATAACTATCTTTTAACAAAATATACCAGCAAAGATGAACAGAAGGA
>OY986946.1:6870713-6878213 GCA_963920595.1 Eimeria praecox | reverse complement strand
CTGCAGCTGACTTTGTGCTTTCGAGCTGTACATACACCCGAAATGGCGCCTCCATGCACGGCCGACGCGGGCTCTGCAGGCTCAACAAGCTCTGCAAGTTCTGCCTCTGGGGCTGACGACAAGAATAAAAGTAAAGCTGCAACAGATGAGAAAGAAGTGTCAAATAAGGAGTCATCATCAGCTACACAAATTAAATCTTCAGCTGCAGATACACCCGAAACGAAAGAACCATCTCCAGATGCCGAAAAGGAGAAGGAGAAGGAGAAGGATATATCTCCCCCACCCTCTGAAGAAAAAGAGAAAACGCCTGCTGTTACAGCAGCATCAGAATCATCTGAGAAAGATACAGCATCTAAAGATAATCGAGGTGTAGATACACCGCAAACTTCAAAGAATGGAGGAGGAGGAGGAGGAGGAGGAGGAGGAGGAGGAGGAGGCCAAGAATATCTATCAAATGGTCTTCCTAAGATTGTATACGATCTTCCTTCGTCTTCATCGCATGCATCTAAGGAAAGCCCCAAAGTATATTTAGATGCTTCCGACTCACATTTAGATTTACAAATAGATAAAAATAATCCTCTCACAGCAACTTGCATGCATACAGGGGGCTTTCAATATATGTGGAAGGGGGTAAGAGCTTCTTCAGGTATTAAGAAATCAGGTAAATATTATTTTGAAGTTCATGTTGGACCCAAGCCAGCGGCTGTTGTTATGCCAGATACTCCTCTCAATACCCAGCATGTATGTCGTGTTGGGGTTAGTCAGCCCCTCACAAGCTTGCATTTAGGTAGGTGTTCTGCTTCTCTCTCTTTCAATCAACACACACACACACACACACACACACACACACACACACACACACACACACACACACACAGCAGCAGCAGCTGCTGCTGCTGCTGCTGTTGCTGTTGCTGCTGTTGCTGCTGCTGTTGCTGTTGCTGCTGTTGCTGCTGCTGTTGCTGTTGCTGTTCTTAACTTTGACTGTTTGGGGCTTTGTTGGGAATGTCGTCTTGGTTGTTGTTGTATTAGATGTGTTTTAGCTCTTATATTCTTTCTTGTTTCTCCTGCTGTCTCTAAGTGCTTCTTAGATTTCATTGAACTGTATTTGTTTATATCAGGGCCTTTTGATATATTATTATGATATATAATAATATATAATAGTAATATATATTATATATATTAGAGGGTTTGTGTCTGTTTTATCTGTTTGTGTTTGTATCTTATGTTTTTCTTTGTTTCGCTAGTTTGTTGTTTGTCTTTGGCCCGTATAGTATATGTGTGCTCGTCTTGTGTGATTTTGTATATATATATATATATATATATATATATATATACATAATGGTTTATATATATTTTATTATCTATTATTTATATTTGTAATACGTCGTGTCTACTCCCTTTATAGTATGCTGTATAGACCACGCTGTTTTATTTTTCCCCTTGTTATTTTCTTATATATTTAATTTAATATTATAATATAATAATTATATAATTATAACTATAAGATTATAATAATTACGACTAATAATAATATACAGAAGATTGAATATATTGCATTACGGCCTGCTTATATAAAGTTAAAACTGTTTTTATAGATGTTGATATATGATGGTGTATTTAATAAATAAATATATTTTTTATAAATGTTGATATATGATAATGTATTTAATAAATAGAAATCCTTTATCAATGTTGATATATGAAATGATAATATAATAAATAAATATATTTTTGTGTTTTGTTTTGTAGGGGATTCTGCTGAGTCATGGGGCTTTGGAGGAACAGGAAAGAAGTCTACGAATCGTAGATATTTAGATTATGGGACGTCCTTTGGAGAGGGCGATGTAATAGGAGTTGCTATAGATTTAGATAATTTGACTCTAAGTTTTAAAAAAAATAAAGAATATTTAGGGGCTGCTTTCGATCTTCCTCCAGCTGTACGTGAGACAGGGCTCTTCCCTCATATCTACGTTAAAAATTTTAATTTTACTGTTAACTTCAACGAAAAAAATAAATGGTTTGACCCCCCAGGCCCTCAATTCAAGTTTATTGGAGATCTCGATGACAGCGTAAGTGGAAAAAAAACAATACAAATACTAAGCGAGTTGTAACCTAGAGGTCCCGGGTTCGATTCCCAGTAAACATTTTTTTTTAATTAATTAGTTATTGATTTAAAGACACACAGATTCGCTTCTTCATTACCATAGTGTCTTATTTTTATATAATTTAAATTTATATTTCTTTCTTACATAAAGAGAATTGCTTCTGCTTGCGCGGTGGTTTGTAGTGATGTGTTGCTTCCTCTTCTTTTTCTTTTTTTCTGTTTGCTGTTGACAAAGGAGGGAGTGTAGATACAGATACAGATACAGGGAGAGTAGATATAGGGAGAGTAGATACTCCTTGTGGAGCACAATTCTTTTGTGTGTGTTTCATTGTTTATTTGATTTTTGTTTGTTTTTTTCTTTTGTTTTGAATTTGTTTTTGTTTGTTTGTTCTTCTTATGTGTCTACTACTCTGGTGTTGTATGTATAGGAGTTAATGCCTAACCCCGTAGAACATCCAAAGAATGTGGGAGAGTGCGAGTTTATAATGATGTGTGGACTCCCAGCCTGTGGTAAGACGTATTGGATAGAGAAACACATGGAGAGATACCCGAAGAAATCGTATGTTTTACTAGGAACAAATGCTGTTATAGATCAAATGAAAGTAATGGGTTTGAAGAGACAGGCAAATTATGCTAATCGTTGGGAAGAGTTGATGTCTACAGCTACAGAAGTTTTTAATAGTCTTGTATCTTATGCTGGATCTGGCGCTGTCCCTCGTAATGTTATTATTGATCAAACAAATGTTTTTAAACGAGCAAGAGCGAGAAAAGTACAGCCTTTCCTTGGTAGGTAACAGCTGCCCAGACACCTCAACACAAAGCCCCACACATACATGCATGCATGCATGCATGCATGCATGCATGCGTTGTCGGGGCTGGTTTTTCTTGTGTTTCTGTTTCTTTGTTTCCTTCTAAAGAAACATAAAACAAGGAAAGATTGTAGTAGCAGCAGCTGTCTTCCTGTTCATTGATGTATCTGCATGCAAATGGCTTTTGTATGTCGTCTCTCAACACCGGTTTATACCCTTACGGTGTTCTGCTGCTGCTCCTTATCTGCTGCTTCCTGTGCTGCTGCTGCTTCTGCTGCTGCTGCTGCTGCTGCTGCTGTTGCAGGATGGGGGGTGCGGCGGTGTGTCGTCATGGTGACAGATGAGCCGACACTGCAGCACCGAACACAGAAGAGAGAACGTGAAGAAGGGAAGATGGTGCCTGTATCAGCTGTCATGGATATGAAGGTGAGTCGTTCGACTATTTATTTATTCTTTATTTTATTATCTTTATTCGTTAAGTTAATATACTTTAGTATGGAGCTTATATACTTAGTTTAGATCAGTTGAGGGGAAGATAGAGAAGATATAAAACCATTGCAAGAGAGAAGAGGATCTTCTTCATTTTCTCGATTATTAAAACTTCATTCAAATATATTTTTTATTTTTTTCTTTTTCTTTTTTAATATTTCTTTGGTTTTGTTGTTTTCTGGTTTGTTTTTATTTGGCTTCTGTTTGAGACAGGCAGCATTTGCCCTTCCTGCTTTTGATGATGGATTTACAGTAATTGATTATGTAGAAATGCCTGAGCAAGAAAGTAGAAGAGAAATTAGAAGAATAAATGAAGAGGGAAGAGCATTCAAGGCCAATAACCCTGGAATGGTAAGAAAAATAAATAATTATCTTGCTAGTTGTATTGTTGATCGAGAACATAATTAAATTAATTTTTATTCATCGAAAAATTATAATTATAATTATAATTATAAAATAATAGTAATACTAGTAGTAGTTATTAGTATTTAATTTAATTATAATTATAATTATAAAATAATAATAATACTAGTAGTAGTTATTAGTATTTAATTATGTTTGATAAATACGCCATAGTTGTTGTATGTCTTAACAATGTCAGCCTATCGCTTCATTCTTTAACAAGAAACACTTGGTTTATATTCGTACATAAGGAAAGTTGAGGTGTACAGACACCTCACGTGCCTCTTTCTGTTTCCTTTCTTCTTCAGAATAACCGACAGCCCAAGCCGCATATTGAAGCACGCGGGGGCTACGGCGACGCTGACGCTTCGGCAGCAAAGAGACACAAGGCAGATCACTGGCAAGGGGGCCCCCCAGGGGGCCCCCCCCATTCATCCTGGGGTGCAGGGGGGGGCCCAGGGGGCCCCTACCAATCATCTTGGGGTGGAGGGGCGCCTCCCCAATCATCGTGGGGTGCGGGGGGCCCCCATGGGGGGCCCCATGGGGGCCCCCCGGGAGGTCGAGGTGACTGGGGTGATCGGAGGCCGCAGCAGCAGCAGCAGCAGCATTGGGGTGGTGGGGGCCCCCAAGGGGGTTGGCAGCAGCACGGCAACAGCGGGGGAGGTCGACAGTATGCTTCAGGGGGTGGGGGTTATGGATATGGAGGGTACAACTCAGGGGCACAGGGTTACGACTCTTCCTATCAACAGCAGCAGCAGCAGCAGCAGCAGCAATACTATGGACGGCAGCAGGGCTATGATAGCAATTATTATGCAGATCAACGACAGCAGCAGGGGGTCTATGATTCGAGACATCGACAAGGAGGGCAGCAGCAGTATCAGGAGACATACGCAAGCAACGGAGGCTGGAGCAACCCCCACCACTATTCTGGAGGAGGAGGAGGAGGAGGAGGCTCCTCTATGGGTGGCTATTATCAACAGCGACGATATTAAATGTTGTGTTTGATTGCAAGATGTTCTGCTGTATAGTCTGTCTAAAAATTAAGTGTAAAGAAAGGCTAGCAACATATCTTATTCATAATCTTGTTTATAATATATACAGATAGAGAGAGATAGAGAGATAGAGATACAGAAATATATAGATATATAAATATATAGATGTAGATCGCCGTCGAATCATGTTGCGGTGTACGTACACCGCAGAGATGTACAGTACAGTGTAAAGGTTTTCTTGGCTTATTTAACTCAGGCCGTTCAATTCAGCCTGTCTTCTTTATTCGTTTGTTTAAAAGGAAGCCCGCCCCCCCCCCCCCTTCAACCCCACCCTCCCCCCCCTCCTCTTCCTTGTAGGGGCGACAGCTTGGAGATGATGGGCACGGCCTTTGGGGTGTACGTACACCTGCGACTTTGGCTTTTATCGGAGGATGTTTTCATGAATGTTACTTTCATCTTTGTTAAATTTGAAAACAATCTCCTTTCTTTGTTTAATCGTTGCAAGGCTGCATATATATATTACATGTTCTTAAGGAGCAAGTCAAAATATAAAGAAAATATAAACAAGTACTTCAACAAATATTCTCCATAGTATTTCCAGAGCTCTGAGCTGCTGATGGTGGGAGTTAGGGTTTAGAAGCACGTGTTGTAGACTGCTTAGATATCGAACGCCAGCACCGCGGTATATATATATATATATATATATATATATATATATATATATATATATATATATATATATATATGTTTTTGTGTGTAGCGTATTTGTATGGAGCATTGAATTGTTGCAACGTTATTAATTTGTAGTTGTGGAAGTGTATAATGTTTCTGGTGTTTGTTTATGGCTTCCTTGTGAGGCGATCGCAGCTGATAGTAAGAAGAAAAAGTTTAATAAGGCAGTTTCTACTTCTGGCTGCCGGTTTCCTTATTGGCAGTCAGCTGTACGTACATACACCGAAGAACCCTAACGAGCTATTCATATTATGGGGGGTTAGCTCGATAAATATATAAACGCATATATGCATATATATGTATATATATATAGAGAGGGAGAGAGAGGGAGAAATATAGCACAGGGAAAACCCCTTAGAGTGCTCATAGGCCCAGCTGTAGATACACCTCGGTTGAAGGTACTCTGCGTATACCCAAAGAATGAATATGAAACTGAAGAAAGACGGAGGGCAAATCGTTACAGAGGAGACAGCAGCAAATAAGTAGATGCATTTGTATTTGTTTGTAGTTAGAGAGAGATATATAGTTTCGGGATTCTGAATGCTTAGGTGATAGAGGCTACGTAAATAAATAGTATATTTCTGTGTGTATACATTGCAATTAACCCCCTCTCATAGCTCAGTCATTCAATTCAAGTGCATGCAAAGCCATAAAAGATTAGTTTTCTGTTAATAAATGCCAGATTCAGTAGAGAACGCGAGATGAAGAAGATGTGAATATTCAGGTGTATGTACAGCGGGAGTATCGTTCAGGTACACACACTCGTGGCCTCAGGGCATACTGGAGAGAACAACTACGAAACAAACAAGCAATTAACGATTCTTTTGCTTGGAATATTCTTAATTAAATTATTAAAATTAAATAATTCAAAAAAATAAAAATAAAAACAAATATACTCCATGAAATGCCGGGGGTAGGGGGGCTCCTTCTATGAAGCCACCTGTCAGTCGATTGTACTTACTTGTTGGTGTTGGTTTCTGTTTTTTCTCTACTTCTTTGTTTATTTCGTGTATTTCTTTGTTGAAATAGAATGAAAATACTGCTTTTTTCAACTTTATTTATATAAATATAGCAAATAGCTGTCTAGACACCGGAATGTTTACAATAAAACGAAGGGGGAAGGACGAATCCCTCCTTCCACCCTGCTGACTCACAACATATTTGTGTTTTTCTGTTATATTCGTAGCTACATTATAAAATATATGTTCATCAGCGCAGCTTCTGCTGCTGCTGCCTCAGTCGTTTGGTGTGTGTGTGTGTATATATATGCTCCTCACCTCTCACGAGGGTCTGTCTAGCTGTATAGCAGCAACAAAATGAAACAAGAGAAAGCCGATACAGCAGCACAGCAGCGGGGGCCCCCCTCCGTATCATCCCCCAAGACGACGGACCCAACACTGCATGCAGGGGGCCCCTTATCGCGCAGTCTGCCTTTCTTCGTCTGTATAATATCTGCAGCAGCTCTTCTGATTGCGCTCGTGTCTGCTTCTATGAACCATTTTTCTCTCCCCGTCCCCTCACCTATCGATGCTCCAGCAGATGAATTTAGCGAAGACAGGGCCAAACTACTACTTCAGCCTGCAACTTGCAGTGTACGTACACTCGGAAGCTGTGACAACGAAGTGAATGCGCCGCTGCTGCTTCATTATTTTATTAAGAGGCAACTCCTCATGCTTTCTGAGTCTCATTTACATTTAAATGGAGAAGATGAAGCGTCAGAGGCTTCAAAAGAAGATATAACATTGCACACAACTGCAGCAGCAGCAGCAGCAACAAAACCAGCAACAGCTGGTGCTGATGCTGCAGCTACATCACAAGACGAAGCAGCAGCAGCAACAGCAACACCAGCAGCTGTCGGAGCGGACATGCAAGCGGTGGTGGGGCGAGTGAGCTATGTGCTGCTCGTAACGCACAAACCGTGGGGAGGTGCAGCAGCAGCAGCAGCAGCAGCAGCAGCAGGAGACACTGA
>OY986946.1:6780713-6865713 GCA_963920595.1 Eimeria praecox | reverse complement strand
GGAAGAAAATGAGGGGAAAGAAGGCCTGTATGATGTTCTTGCTGCATCGGCAGCATTTGACAGTGCTGTGCTGTGAACGGGACTGAGTTGCCCACGCGTTTCAAAAACGACAGGGTGCAGATGCAGTGTGTTTCTACAGAGATGTTTTTCTCTCCTGTTTCCTGTTGTTAAGCTGTTGTTAACGTGTTTATGCCCTTGTGATTGGCTCCTTTGGTTTTGTCTTAGGCCCATTTGGCTCTCCTCGACGGCACCAGCGGACCCGCCGGTCGCAGCGGGGAATCGATGTTGCAAACGGACTTGCTGTTGAATATGGGGGTTTTGCTGCCGGTGCTGCTGTTGCTACCTGCTGTGTTGTGCCCCTCCATCTTCCATTTGCTGCACTTTTGGAGGAGCAGCCCCAGGAGCCTGAAGGCAGCTGAGGGCTCTCGCCGTGTACAGGAGAGCCGCTGGCGATATCGGTGGTTGGGCGTACTTGCTGCTGTCGTGGCTGCGGTTGCTGCTGTTGCTGTACTCAACACATCGCCTGCGCTTCTTCTTCCTCCTGTACATCTGGCTGTGCCGCAGCAGCTGCAGATGCGTCAGACTGAGAGCCTTCCAGCTGCCGCTGAAACACCTAACAAAAACGGCACGGGGGGGGCTGACTTGCCGCTTCTGCCTGCAGCAGCAAACGATCGTGTAGTGCAACAGATCCGCCCCGAACCCAAGCCGCATCGCTCTCTCTTAGGCCTTCTGTCCTTTGGCCTTGGCCGCTACTTCTTGCCGTCTGAGAACTTCCCCTTCTCCCCAGAAAGGCCGCTGCAGCTGAATTTCGTTCTCTTTAGGCGATCAAAGATCATCGCCTTGCCGTCCCCCTCCAGCAGCAGCACCAGCACCGACAACAAAAACACAGACGAAAGCCAACCACTCCATGCCAACAGCAGCAACAAGGAAACCGAGCAGCAGTTTGAAAAACACGCAGCGTCCGCAAACATCGCAACAGAAACAGAAGCAACAGCAAATGCCCACCGCTTTGCCCCTGAGTTGGAGCCTTTCTCGCATACATACCGCTCGCCGCCGCTCTTGCGCAAATCCACCCAAGGCGTTGCCGTGCTGGGATTGGGGCCGCAAGTGTTTTGGAATCCGGCATTCCCCGATGCTCCTTTGGTGCTGTCTGCAGTGCGCACAGCTGTGCTGGCAGCGGAGGAAGAAGCAACGGCTGCTGCTGCATCTGTCAACGAGACCCGGCAAGCATCTTCGTGTCCTACAGCTTTTGCAGGGGGCTCGCAACATCTCAGTGACAGTGAAGCGACAACTTTATCTGAAATTGCAAAAAATGGAAATGCCTCTGAAGAAACTGGCAGAGCAGTTGATGCGGCTGAAAGAGAGAATACCTGCAGCAGTGCTGATGCCAGTGGCACATCGAAACGTTTGAAAGCAAAAGAGCCACCCGCCTTCGTGCTTGTGGAGGAAGCGCCTTCACCGAAGGCACCATTGACCCTCGCTCACCTTCACAGGTTGAGCACAACTCGCGTACATTGGAGCCTCTACACGAACTCACAGGTGATCTCACCGTAGCGATGAAGGCTGCAGGGCGTTCTATAAGATAGCAACAACTGCCACGAAATGAACCAAAAGACAGCCTCAAGATATGCAGCATTTCGTAGAAGTTGCTGCAGCCAATAGTGCTGCTGTTGGGAGGTGTGGGAAGGCACTAAAATGTGCATGAAGATGGGGCCTCGACAACACATGTTTGTTATGCTTGCTATGTTGTGAAACGTTGCGAAGAACTACGGTCATGAGTTGGTGTAGCGTTTCTGCGGCTTCAGGCGTTTCTTCCACCCGCCGCACCCACGCGGACTAGCGGAGTGTTTAGCCCTGGGCTACGAGGCCAAGTGGACGTAGACTATGAGTACGTCTCGACACCCTTAATGGGCTAGCTTATTCGCTGCTGTTTGGCCTCTGTTTAAAACATTGAAAACAGCCGAGCGGCCTGCCCAGATGCCCTGCCTGTGTTGTCTACTGCAGTGTAGGAGTGACTTTGGTTCAGCTATCCCATTTTATGTAGATTATAAGGCATAGCAAAGGCTGATTACGTGGCTCCTCCTGTTTTGTGAGCTAATTATAAGGATGGGAGCCAGAAGCTGCTAGCAGCGCGGAGGAAGGCTTGCTGTGCTGGCGGCTGGTGATGCTCGTGCTGTGCCTCTTCTTTTTTGCTTTTGCAGCGACGCGAAGGGAGAAACGCGTCTGAGGCTGCTCGTTGCAGGCGGCTCGCTACTGTCTATTGCGCTGCCGGCCGCTGGACTTAAAAGGTGGAGTTTGGAGCGCCAGGCACCACTGCAACGGCTCAAGCAATGCGACTGTTACATGGTTACTGTGGCCACACCAAATCCCCCCGTTATGACGAAGCTCGAATTCTTCTTTCATGGGAATGCACCGGTAGGCCTTGCTGAGACTATCTCTGCTTCATGCTTCCTGCGTGCATGCGGAGGAACACGATTGCCAGAACTGCGCCATATTAAACAAGCAGTTTGGAAGTCCTTAACAGCGGGAGGTACAAAATTGATCGTGTGATGAATGCATTTCTCGGGCATTTTAGTTGACGGGGTTCAGCTGTGAGATGTTCGGCTTTCGGGTGTGATCAGGTCCGCTTTACAACGCGTTCAGCTTTATTCGATGTAGCTTCAGCCAACACGGGCTGCGCAGAAACGCCTTTTTTCAGCTCAGTTCAGCACTTCTCCGCTGCTCCACCTCGTCCCCAGGCTGAGGATAGGGGGCCCCTGCCTCTCAAGGCGGCGCCAGCAGGTGCTAAGCCTGGCGGCTGTACGCCACATCTTAGTGAGGTATCTGAGAAGCGTAGCCCTCCCCGTTGCTTCAATGCATTTTGGGAGAGGCTACTGAACTTACTTCCATCACATATAACCGCTGCGGGCAGCTACGCTGATGCTGCGGAATGGGTTTTGCCGCCTGCGCCGTTTTCGGCTAAATTTGCCTTTGACTGAAATATTAAGCATCAGTTCCTGCGTGACTTTCTGCTTGCTTTTTGTCTAGCTCGCACGGCCCACTGACCACGTATCTGCGCCTGGCCACGTTCTAGGATAGAAGGCCCAGCGCGCTACATAATCTAAACAGAGGCAATATTAACAGCTACTCAGCACGAGCTCCTCTGGAGGTCTGATCGATGCAACGTAACAACTGTCAGTGAGCACCGTGCAGCATGTTCAATAACGCGCCGAGAACTTTCAAGATGCACGACTGTATGAAAGACACCTGCTGAGGATGTTATGGGCATGCTTTAAAATCAAGTCAAGAATAAGTTCACACGCAGCTCGACGTAGTTCGCTAATCTCCTTTACTCGCAACGAGGGCAGCAAAGAAAGGCTCTTTCAAGCAGAATTCAGACTAAATCGCCTGCCAGAGGAGCCGCTTGCCCTTCAATGAAATTTGCCTAACGGTGTCGCCAGCGGTAGCAGGCTGCTAGTGCCAAAGGATGGAACGAGAAGACTGCCAAACACCGACTGGAGGGAGACTCACACTGCATGTCCCATTGACACGAACCAGACGGTCCCCTCTTAAGTCATTTTCCCAGTTCAAAAGGCATGCAATCTGTGAGATGCGTGCGTGCGGGGCCGTTCCTGACTCCGACAAAGGCCACAGTGGCGTGAGGGGAAACGTAGGATACTCATCAACGCCGAAGAAGCATTTCTATGGTCATATGAAACTTAGCATCGGGTTTGCATACTGCATGGCAGGCCCTGGAGGATGTGAAACCGCAGTGAACTGGTGGAATTTCGGCTCCATTTCCGAGCCATTCAGCCTGAGAAGAACACAAGAACCTCAGAGAATCCGCTTGAGCATGCGAACAAGTGAAGAAAAAACGAAGCCACATCGCTGGCAAGCACAAAAGCGGCATATGGCACAGGTGGTCGGACTTCCATACCTGATAAAAGCCCCTTTATTGCCCATTTCGTCGCAATAGTTTGGAGCGCTAAACACAGTTATCTGTAGAGAACAAACAAGCATTAGGATGCGCCTGCTGTGGTGCTTTAAAGCCGTCCGGCTCAGCTATAACAAAATACAGCAATTAACGGCACGTGGCTGCGGTTTTTAGCAGAAAATATAATAATGCCTGTGTTTCCGGCTTCTTAAACCAGGCCAGTAGTGAGCATGAGACTGTGAAGGCCAGCGGATAAGCAAAGCAAGGAAGCATGTATTACCAATTTGCCGCCGTGCTCAACTTCATATCCTTCTTCTTTCATTTCGTGCGAACGAATAACAAAGCTCAAGTTGTTATCTTTTAAGAACTTCTCTGTAATGTCAGGGCCGAACTGGCATGCGACGCCTCTCTTTGACGGTGTTAGTCCAGGAAGTGGAGAAGGGTCAGACCAAAGCAAGTCCGTCATCAGCACTGCAAGTAATACCCATTCACAACGTAAGCAACCTCAGATAAACACTAACCATACGCGGAGACCTAAGGCATGAGCATCTGCAATACCTAGGCGGGCCAGTTCAGGTGGAGAAAAATGACAAAGCGGCAGTCCAGGTAGCGACCCACCATCAGATCCCGGCTCCTTGTTACGGTCAATCTTGCGAATATCATCCAGCGTTACGTTCTTCTGACGAGACAGACCTCCATGAACTACAAATGCTTTGTTGTTTACCACAAATGCCAACGGCAACAAGCGGAACGCCTACCGCAAAGAAAGAAAACAATCAAAACCTTCCATGGGACCTTTAGTTCCAGCGGTATACTCGTCAGCACCAGCAAACACAGCGTGCTTAGGCTGAAGGACCTGGTGTGTATACCCCGCGATTGGCAGGGAAAGAAGCTCACTTCACTGAAAATTTGGTAAAGGCGCTCATCATATTTGTGCAGCATTTCCCCCTTGAATCCATACATAGCATTCATCTCGCTGGTCTCGTGATTCCCACGGGTAATGTGCATGTGGTTCGGATATGCCAATTTGCACGCAACCATCATCAGCAAAACCTGCACGCGTTCAAAGCCACAGGACCAGAACAGGCGTGAGTATAATCGATCCTGCGCAGTATACCTGCAACGGATGTTGTGCCGCAACACCATGCTGCCACGATACCCCACATCGTTTTTCAGATGTGCAGTAAATTCCTGTTCTCACACTTACCTCGACTGAGAAGCTGCCTCTATCGACTATGTCTCCATTAAAGAGATACGGATTATCTTCAGACGGCATTCCATTGATCGTAAATATGTTCATTAAGTCATAAAACTGGCCATGAACGTCTCCGCAAACCGTAATCTCCTTATTTGGGGGGACTTCCAGATTGACTAACGACGGGAGAGGCTCGAGGATTTCAATGAAGTCCACAGCCATTGCGTACGCGTACTGCGGGTGCAGCCGGTTCTCTGGGTTGTGCAGCCAAGTACGGAGAGATTCAAGAAACTTTGCGTCAACTTTTCCCTTCTCATAAACTGGTCCTGCGTAGTCCGGTGCTACTGGAAACAGCTTCTCCAGACCTTCGGCCAGAACCTGCTTCGATGCAGGTATTGTCTGCTTGGTGCGGATGGCTGCCGCGAACGCCTGAGCTCTCAGCTGCTTCTTGCACTCGTTCAGACGGGACAGAGCATCTGCATCCTTTCCTCCGCGCAGTTGGCACACTCTTTCAAAATCTGCAGAAACCGATCGCACATTTTGCTTCACCCGCATACAAATGCAGGTGTGCGTTTTTGCCATGTGCGATCCTTCACTCAGAACCCAAAAAACTACAGCACTTTCCTCCAATAGATAAATGGGCTTGCATTTCATTTCAAATAGGTTCTATCGTTCTATTACTCTAAAGTGTGCAGGCAAAATATGCAACCATTCGCAAAACACGTCCGACGATCTAAAGGGACAATCTAGGGGGATATTCACCGCGCTGTGCAGCTTTCAGGTTTCCTAAGCAGAAGTAGCCCGTTCCACGGCGGTAATACCCCTTTGAAAACTTTGGGTTGAGCTCCAAAGCACGTTCGGCATCGATGATTGCCGAACCTGTGACGAAAACACTTGCACAGCATCAGTAAAGAACCATTATGTACTCGTTGGACTTTTTGTGCTGACTCTGTTCCTGTGATGCAGAGGAGACGGAAGCAAGACGAACAGCCAGCAAAGAACCGTCTGCACTCAAAAGTGGATACGAAAGCAAAGAGGCAGCGTCATACCAAAGTTTTCCATTCTTAGATGCGCAAACGACCTGTTGCAGAGATAGACATGAAGTTGCGTTTCTTTGGGGTCCAGAGATGACTCATCGATCGTATCGATTGCCGCCGAGTATTTGGCCACCGCCTCAGCATACTGATGCTGTTTAAAGAGTTCATTGCCCTCGGTTTTCAAAGCTTCTGCCCTCTCTACGGGGGAGGGTCTGGAAGCATCACACTTTCCGTCGCGTTCTGCTGCATCTCCCGCTTCTTTGGCAGCGCACGAGCTGCGCCCATCGACCGCCATCTCACTATCTCTCCTCTTGGCTCCTTCCTTGCCCAAGGACTCTGCTGAATTGCCACTAATGCCCGCGGAGTCACTACCTTCCGCCATGAGGCACGGTGGCACTAGAGCAGTTAATTTGCTCCGAAATCCTTGTTACATATACTTCTAAGCAGCCCAACAAAAGGCCAGCAGACAAGATAATATAACCGAACCTCAGACAAGAACTCGCAGCCCCTACATCCACGCCTCTGCTTCCCTGGCAAAGCGAATTCAGGCAAGTGTCCCTTGGCCCACGTGGCTCATAAATCTATAGTTTTAAGAAGGAAATATAAGAGTGTGATCAAGAAGCTCTGGTGCACGATTGCAGACTGCCAAGTGGAGGAAAGCCACTGCATGCGCGCTGTAACTCCCTGGGCCATAGAGCCGCCACTCCGGTTTTTTGAAGGCGAATGGATGTCTGAAGCATAAGCAAGACAACATACTAAATTTAGACCCTAGCATTGATATGGCCGATTTGGAAAGAGTTTTCGTCTGTACCACTTATGCCATCACTAATTTTAATGTTTTCGGAGAGGCTCATGGATGTGTGTGCGGACAGCGTGGTTCGGCGTTTCGGCGGTACATCAGCGATTTGTCCAGATGTTCAGCTAAAGTACCTGTCTTATGCTGTTGTAAATGTATTATGGGCTGTCTGAAGATGCTTGGAATCACAAATCATGATCGGGCCGAGCCCCCCATCCTCAAGTGTTCAGAAGTTGCCAGCGCGCATAGGTGGGCGTGAAGGATGCGAGTTTTTAGTTAGTGGGAGTGTTGTAGCCTAACAGAATGCATGTAACTTTAGGCAGGCGAGCGGGTAGTTCTTGAAGGAAGCACAGGAACCTAACCTTCACTCGATAGTCGCTCGCGACCTTTGGCACCATATGGAGCGTGCTGCATCGCATAACTGACGCCACAGGCATCCGTATTCTTCGAAGACCGTCGCATAACTAACCGCAGTGGCCAGCTTGAGCTTGATGCGATTCGCTTTGGGGGGGCAGTGAACGCCCAAACAACGCCCCGCAATGACTTGGGAACTGGCAACAATGAAGTGAGGAACACGGTTTGCCAGATAGTTATTTTAAAAGTTGAGATGTTAGGGGGCTTCTTGGGTTTTCAGAGCAGCTTATTATGGGTACTGGAGGAAGTAGCGCCCTCGAAAGCTTGCGTTTGAAGGTATGTTCTAGGCTGCGCTGGCTCGCGATGGAGATAAAGGACTTTGTATACCATCCGCACCGCAAAGCCATTCGTTGATCTACAGTAAGAGCTTGAGTTTGAAATCAAGGGCATGTGTCTTGCCATGGAACGGTGACGCGTTCTGTGTTGAAGCGTGATTATTGGTATGCTGATAAGTGCGGAGCCGTTGTGCTGAGACTACTTACACCTTTCTGCTTTGCGGCTCACTCTTTACGTAATTTGCTGCATGCTGATCAATGAGGTAATATACTACAGCAGAAGTATATTCGTATACAGATGTGTGGGCGTTGCTTGTCGGGGGAGAAAGGGATTCAAGAGGTGTAAGGCTGATTCGGTTGAGCGCTCACGAAGGCGCAACGAAAAGTGGCTTGATTTCTTTTGAATGCTTCCGTGGATGCGTTCCATGAATAGATACACGGGGAATACGTTGGTCAAACGCAGCATTGCATGTGTTTTAGCTTACCCTTCAAGAACGATCTGGCATTTCCAGGCTTCGACACCATGAAGAAGGATGTACCTGTTTGGCAACGGTTTTGCTGTATATAAGATACACGCTTCAACGTTTGCCAACTTTGCGTGATGCTAGCGCCCAAATTGCACCAGGTACACAGCAGTGGCTGTGATGTCAGTAATGGCAAGCTTTGAATATCGTTCCGTCGGCACCAGGCGGGTCCGCTTAACAGCAAAGTTTCTTATGTGGGAACAGTTCCTAACAGGATGCACTTCCCGCGCCTTGTATACCATAGCATTGAAGTAGGATTCCTTCCGACAGGCGGAATAAGGCGTTCGCTGCTCGCAGTCCAGGCTTGCAGATAGCCAGATGCTGAAGCCTTTCCGCTTTTGGCAAGAGCAGGCCATTAACATTGTTCCTCCAATCCCGTAGAGCAACTATCTCGCGCAGCCTTGGAAACTCTTTAATGGCTCATTTGAATCGTAGAGCTAGAGCTCGTGCTGCACGCTGGCACACCTTCGCCAGCAAGCTAACAGATTTAGATTTCAACACTTCTGCAGCAGCAGTCCCCTCCAGTGCTGCAACAGCTGATAGCCACCGTAGAACAAGTCGCCTGCATGCATCTAAGGCCCTTATGGCACACACGCCACTCTTCGGTGCGGCACGATTGTACGAAGTCCCAGCTCAACCACGAAGTGCAAAGTTACGCTGATAACTTAGGCTACAGAGAGAAGCGAGTCGAAATCAATTTGACTTCTACTGGTGTCGTTGTGGACTGCTCTTGGCTGTATCCGAGCTACTGGCACATAGTGGTGCTTCCGCTTCTGCGAAACACTGGGCAATCTGGAATGGGCGTCGCTAGCATATGGTTTTGCGTAGTTCTGGAATTAATTCACTTCAAAATGGGTTTCTTGCCAGTGGCTATGCAGCCAGATGCCTTGACTCTCGAATGTGACGAAAGGCATCATTTTTGGCAGCAAATGACAAGCCGCTGTTTTGGCTTCATTTGGGGCAGCAAATGCCAAGCCGCTGTTCTGGCTTTGTCGTAGAAACAATTGCTTCGAGACCTCGGAGCTGCTCGCCACTCGTTCCTAGATTTCAAGCCTTTGCGCATTCTGACGGAAGCGCTAAATGAACCATAGATGGCGGGCTTGAAGATAACAAAAGCACATTGACCTGGGATTCGGGGTCCAGCACTTCATCCGAGTTGCACACCCCTTACTCTTGTGCGCACATAAACCGTCGATTCGGGTGCACTGCAAGACGAAAATGCGGGCACAGTTCGGCGAGGCCATGCACATGTGCACCTTCAATGGATGGTCTGAAACCACCGCTCGCACGCGTGGGCGCCGCATCAAAAACAGTACTTGTTGAGCCGTTGGGAGGCATTCCCTCAAACAGGTCATTGCCTATCGTGCTGCCGATATCCACTAGGCTCTGCACGCACAACGCCCGCATAACGTCAAGAGCTGTTGGCGACCTTACATTAGTGCATGGTTTTACGATTCTTTCCATGGTGAAGACCACGCTCTGGATACGTCTGCTTCAAAACGCAATCCAAGGAGATGTAGATGGGCCAATGGCACCAAACGCACTTGGTGGTGGATGTGCGGGTGCTTGCCGAGCTGACGGGAAGCAAAAACACAGAGCACACACGCCGACACAATGGCCATAAGAGCACCGTGGTCGAAAGCAACCCTACAATTAAGTCGCACAGCGTCCCTAGGACCGGACTTTGCACTAAGAATACCTCAGCTACCAATCCCGCTTCCTATTTACGTATGCATGATCCCTGTGGTAGCGGCTCCCAGCACATAGCCAGAGCGAGTAAAGACGTCCACAGACAGCACCGATGCTAAGACGTGACACACCATGCACCCCACATGGAAGCTGAGCCCACTCTACGCTCGCCGAATGCTACGGCCTCGTGCACATAATTTGACGATGGAAAGGTGCTGCTGCGAAACAATACTCACCTGTCCCAGATGTTCGCCTCTGAGTTTCACCTGTGGCAAGAACAATAAACATAGCAGCAACAAGCGCTTACCAAAAGCCACCTCATCATGCCGCTCGATCGGTTGCTGGACTCCACCCAAATATCTATCTATCCTACACCCACCTGCGCCAGAAGATGAGTCCCGATCGCCGCCTCCTGCAAAGACAAATGTGATCGCAACAACACGCAGTTGGGCTTGATGCACTCAATCCTGCACTCCATTGCTTCGCTTGATGCGACACAGTTTCCACTCTTCACGCACCTGGTCTAAAAGGCCGCCGCTGACCGTCACTTCCTGCAAAAACCGCCATTATGACAGCAAAGAGCACTTACAAGGAATGCATTCTACCGCCTTATGCCGTTAGATGCTCCAATTCTACAGAAACGTCTGTGCTAGTGGTAGCTAATTTTGATGCAGCTTGTCACGGATTGTTCGGACTCCACCCAAATATCTATCTATCCTACACCCACCTGCGCCAGAAGAAGAGTCCTGATCGCCGCCTCCTGCAAAGACAAATGTGATCGCAACAACACGCAGTTGGGCTTGATGCACTCAATCCTGCACTCCATTGCTTCGCCTGATGCGACACAGTTTCCACTCTTCACGCACCTGGTCTGAAAGACCGCCGCTGACCGCCAGATCCTGCAAAGGCCGCCGTCATGAGAGCAAAGAGCACTTACAAGGAATGCATTCTACCGCCTTATGCCGTTAGATGCTCCAATTCTACAGAAACGTCTCTGCTAGTGGTAGCTAATTTTGATGCAGCTTGTCACGGATTGTTCGGACTCCACCCAAATATCTATCTATCCTACACCCACCTGCGCCAGAAGATGAGTCCTGATCGCCGCCTCCTGCAAAGACAAATGTGATCGCAACAACACGCAGTTGGGCTTGATGCACTCAATCCTGCACTCCATTGCTTCGCCTAATGCGACACAGTTTCCACTCTTCACGCACCTGGTCTAAAAGGCCGCCGCTGACCGTCACTTCCTGCAAAGACCGCCATTATGACAGCAAAGAGCACTTACAAGGAATGCATTCTACCGCCTTGTGCCGTTAGACGCTCCAATTCTACAGAAACGTCTGTGCTAGTGGTAGCTAATTTTGATGCAGCTTGTCACGGATTGTTCGGACTCCACCCAAATATCTATCTATCCTACACCCACCTGCGCCAGAAGATGAGTCCTGATCGCCGCCTCCTGCAAAGACAAATGTGATCGCAACAACACGCAGTTGGGCTTGATGCACTCAATCCTGCACTCCATTGCTTCGCCTGATGCGACACAGTTTCCACTCTTCACGCACCTGGTCTAAAAGGCCGCCGCTGACCGTCACTTCCTGCAAAGACCGCCATTATGACAGCAAAGAGCACTTACAAGGAATGCATTCTACCGCCTTATGCCGTTAGATGCTCCAATTCTACAGAAACGTCTGTGCTAGTGGTAGCTAATTTTGATGCAGCTTGTCACGGATTGTTCGGACTCCACCCAAATATCTATCTATCCTACACCCACCTGCGCCAGAAGATGAGTCCTGATCGCCGCCTCCTGCAAAGACAAATGTGATCGCAACAACACGCAGTTGGGCTTGATGCACTCAATCCTGCACTTCATTGCTTCGCCTGATGCGACACAGTTTCCACTCTTCACGCACCTGGTCTGAAAGACCGCCGCTGACCGCCAGATCCTGCAAAGGCCGCCATTATGACAGCAAAGAGCACTTACAAGGAATGCATTCTACTGCCTTATGCCGTTAGATGCTCCAATTCTACAGAAACGTCTCTGCTAGTGGTAGCTAATTTTGATGCAGCTTGTCACGGATTGTTCGGACTCCACCCAAATATCTATCTATCCTACACCCACCTGCGCCAGAAGATGAGTCCTGATCGCCGCCTCCTGCAAAGACAAACGTGATCGCAACAACACGCAGTTGGGCTTGATGCACTCAATCCTGCACTCCATTGCTTCGCCTGATGCGACACAGTTTCCACTCTTCACGCACCTGGTCTAAAAGGCCGCCGCTGACCGTCACTTCCTGCAAAAACCGCCATTATGACAGCAAAGAGCACTTACAAGGATTGCATTCTACTGCCTTATGCCGTTAGATGCTCCAATTCTACAGAAACGTCTGTGCTAGTGGTAGCTAATTTTGATGCAGCTTGTCACGGATTGTTCGGACTCCACCCAAATATCTATCTATCCTACACCCACCTGCGCCAGAAGATGAGTCCTGATCGCCGCCTCCTGCAAAGACAAATGTGATCGCAACAACACGCAGTTGGGCTTGATGCACTCAATCCTGCACTTCATTGCTTCGCCTGATGCGACACAGTTTCCACTCTTCACGCACCTGGTCTAAAAGGCCGCCGCTGACCGTCACTTCCTGCAAAGACCGCCATTATGACAGCAAAGAGCACTTACAAGGAATGCATTCTACCGCCTTATGCCGTTAGATGCTCCAATTCTACAGAAACGTCTGTGCTAGTGGTAGCTAATTTTGATGCAGCTTGTCACGGATTGTTCGGACTCCACCCAAATATCTATCTATCCTACACCCACCTGCGCCAGAAGAAGAGTCCTGATCGCCGCCTCCTGCAAAGACAAATGTGATCGCAACAACACACAGTTGGGCTTGATGCACTCAATCCTGCACTCCACTGCTTCGCCTGATGCGACACAGTTTCCACTCTTCACGCACCTGGTCTGAAAGACCGCCGCTGACCGCCAGATCCTGCAAAGGCCGCCGTCATGAGAGCAAAGAGCACTTACAAGGAATGCATTCTACTGCCTTATGCCGTTAGATGCTCCAATTCTACAGAAACGTCTGTGCTAGTGGTAGCTAATTTTGATGCAGCTTGTCACGGATTGTTCGGACTCCACCCAAATATCTATCTATCCTACACCCACCTGCGCCAGAAGATGAGTCCTGATCGCCGCCTCCTGCAAAGACAAACGTGATCGCAACAACACGCAGTTGGGCTTGATGCACTCAATCCTGCACTCCATTGCTTCGCCTGATGCGACACAGTTTCCACTCTTCACGCACCTGGTCTAAAAGGCCGCCGCTGACCGTCACTTCCTGCAAAGACCGCCATTATGACAGCAAAGAGCACTTACAAGGAATGCATTCTACCGCCTTATGCCGTTAGATGCTCCAATTCTACAGAAACGTCTCTGCTAGTGGTAGCTAACTTTGATGCAGCTTGTCACGGATTGTTCGGACTCCACCCAGATATCTATCTATCCTACACCCACCTGCGCCAGAAGATGAGTCCTGATCGCCGCCTCCTGCAAAGACAAATGTGATCGCAACAACACGCAGTTGGGCTTGATGCACTCAATCCTGCACTCCATTGCTTCGCTTGATGCGACACAGTTTCCACTCTTCACGCACCTGGTCTAAAAGGCCGCCGCTGACCGCCAGATCCTGCAAAGGGCGCCGTCATGAGAGCAAAGAGCACTTACAAGGAATGCATTCTACCGGTTTATGCAGTTAGATACCCGCGCTCTACAGACGCCACTATTCTGTACGCACCTAATACGGACGACGGCTTCAGAAGGTCTTCGGCTGCAGGGACAATCACAATGGTAGGGCAGGGTACGTGAGGTGCAGCCTCTCATCCTTTCTCAGGTTGTTTGGACCCAGCATACATATCGTACAGCAGTCAGGCTGGATAGGGAAAGTGTTCTGTAGTGCGATATTCTCGGTGGGTCGATTGACTAGCAACTGACAAAGCTATTTTTTCCTTTCCCCAAACGTACAATCAGGTGATCTCTGGCTGAATATTTGCCTTAACTCGTCCAAAAAGCCGAAAGGCCCTACACAAGTCGCATCAGCAGAAGGAGAAGTGTTGCTTATTATTGGCTGCTAGTTAGCCATGCTACTCAAAAGTTCGCTCACGCGCAGGCACATGCTAAATCACTATGGCGCAAGCATTACGCTGGATCCAGGGAAGCTCGGAGGAAGATACAATCAGTAAATATTCCAGGTAGGCATTTCATATTAGTGAAGTGCGTAAGTCATTCGAAGAGACTGGGTACGGCAAGTTTTGAATCAAGGTGCGCATCTGCACTGGAAGACTTGCCTGGAGGTACGCTTGAAGAATGACTAGTGCGACCTGTGGTGGGAGCTGCGTTGGAAGAAACAAAAGAGTCGAGGAGCATATGGGGAAATTAAGCCTAAGTGCTGGCTTAGCCTACGTCAACGCCGGCGAAGCGTTGTCTGTGCGTTTAGTGACGTTGCATGTACAATTCCAAGCATCCACTTGTTAAGGCCTGTGTTTGAACCCCCCCCAAGACAAAACCACAGATGATCCTGCGCCGTCGAAGGATTCTCACGTTGTGCTGGAGGTGGGGGCGGAGGCATTGGAGGAGGTGCTGCAAAGACGCGCAAAACCATTACTGCGTAGTTGTTCACCGAGCATTCTTGGCATCCCTCAGCAATACCCAACCCACTGGATCTGCAGCCCCGATTAATCGATTCCCGATACCAAGCCAGTGCTACAGCAGTTCGACGGAGCGGTCGAACTCCTGTAGCACTGCTCGCCTCTGTTCTATGGAACTTTCCACCCTCCAAACGCTTCACATTTTAACAGGCCATTTTTGGCAACCGTCTAGCAGTCGCGTGCCTGCTCAGTTACTCGCTTACTTGGTGGGCGCACTTCTTGGGGCTGTTCCGGATCTTCATAAGGATTCTCTGCAGAAGCGAAATATGGGGGGAAGGCTAACAGATTTGCAGCTTGCCGGAAAGGATAACACCTACATTAGTAGCAGCTCATCCTGCTTCACCTTTTTGACCTCAAGCGCATTTGTCATAGTGAACAACGACGAATTAAGAGCAAAACCGTGCTAGGTACGTTAAAGTGAAGTTTTTTGTCCCCTAAATTTGCTTCTATACGGAAACTATGGCCTCAACCCCCCAATTTGCCGCTTACCTCCGTCGTCTCGTCCTGCACGCAAAGATCCTCAAAAGCAGGAAGCCTCATACTTTAGGAATATTAAAATTGCATACACCTCTAGAACCTGTAGGAAATCACTTCAAACTACACTGCCCGCCGACAGGGGTAGCTCTGCAAGTAATTTTTGCACGATCGGCGTCTCACCTCCGCTGGAACGCCACGTGCTCCTGCCAGTAGCATCTTTCCTCATGTGGCCTCCGAGCTTCCTTCGCTATCCCAGGACAAGCATCAATACACACGAGCGTGGCATGCATGCATATTGTAATAAGATAATGCGATTTTGTAGGCTTGTGATCAGAAGGCAGCAACGCGACAGAGTTGAAGTTTGCTTGCTCATAAAGTGTTCGTTTCAATCGACCAGAACGTACCTCTTTTGAAGTTGCCATACGCATTTTTATTCGCACAACACCCATTTCGAAACCGTGCCTTCTCCCCCTTTCGCCTCCCACTGCAAATTCTGTGCAATTAAACATCCAAAACAAGCACCGCGAAGTGCTCTGAATAGAAATATCTCTGGGAAAACGCTAGAACTCAAATTTCTGTAGAACACCTTGTGGCAATGAGCAGATATGGGCAGCCACTAAGTCAGCCGGACCTCTTTTCTCGCCAGTGTGTGCAGACTCTAAAATAAGGGTTTCCCCACGATCCCACTCTTCTTCTAGTTTGTCAGCAGCTTCCTGTCCACAAATTGACAAAGCAAACCTATGACCCTTGAATATAAGGGAAGCCTTCAAAAACTACACGTGCCAGCGCGTCCAAACCTCTAAGATGCTGCATTTTCTCTACTCTACATTAAACAGCAGGCTAACTCGGGGCAAGATTCAAAACAAGTAGTCCCTGATGTCATTCTCGCGACAAACCTGGCGCAACGAACGCTTTGCGGGATGTCCCTAAGGCAGCAGGGCCAATCACACGCAGAAAAATCTCCGTAGTCCAGGATGGGGGTCTCGATCATAAAGAATTGCTATTACAATCGTGGTAACTCTGATTAACCAGGAGTCTTGAAACGAAATCTCTGAGAGCGATAAAGCGTGTGTCCCTCCTAAATGTGGGGGCGTGTGTAGGCACAGTTCCCAGCCTAGGGGATTCATGAGTCTTTCCAGAGCAGCGAATTTTTTCATATAAATCACTGCAAAGCGATATTGTGTACAGCTGCCGAAGCGTAGGATCGCACGCAGTCCAATATATTAGGCATGCAACGAAAGCTTACAATTTCTGTGTACCTCAGTTTATACAGCAACGGGCCCATCAACAGTTCGGTCCTTGTTTCTGCAGGCGCAGATAACACAGCAGAACAGCTCCGATAATATTTTGTTCCGAGTCAAATTCGCTGTCACCTCTTGGAGCCGAATATTTGCGAAGGTTGGCGGATCCCTGGGTTTCTACTGCTAGGGGCCGCGCCGTTAGTGCCTATGGTTGATGGATGGCCACTCAGTAGAGCACAATATCGCTCAGCTTGCATCCTCCACTACGCCTCATCCCCTCTACCTCTCCCATTTAGCTGATGCAATGTGTCTAGTTACTGGTCGTATTTTTCAAAATATCTTCAGCCCACTGGAAGACAACGAGCGGGTTAGCTTCGCGCTGAAAGCAGAAAAGAGGTGAAAAGACGCAAAGAAGCAAGCGAAAGAATCACTTAACAAGCGCGGAACTACAACCCGTTGACCCCACGGCTTCACCTTTGCCACTGCGGCGGCCTCTATCTTCGGCGCCGTGGTGTGGTTCCGCCCAACGCATGCCGTACCTCGTATCCCTCCGCATGGCGGACGATGACCTGAAGGCAATGTTCCTTCCCCGTCGGAGTGCGAATAATACGCCTAAAATCTGTACATTGCAAAAAGGATAGGGTGCTATTCATCGAACTGGACATAGGCGTGGAGGCACGCCGGGAGGAGTTGAGCACGACGAATCTCCACATATGTCCAAGTGGAATCGATAACGGGGCACTCAACCGCTGGGAATTGCCCCTCTGATCAAGTCGAAGGGTTCAGGATGAATCCAGTGCTTACCCAACGCTTGGCCACGCTCAAGCTGAGGAATCAACCTGGCCAAGTCAGCCTCCATCGTGCCAGCAGCTTCGACAAGAGCCTGAGAAAGTACACTCCTCAAGGCTGGCGTAAGACACTGCAGCGCAAGACGTGCATGCCAACTTCCGGCTACGCCCCACCACAATTTTACAAGGTCTGCCTTCTATGAGCCTGGAATATCGATCCTACTCACTGTCGTGATGCTCGCCAGCTCCTGCAGCTCAGCACACATACAAAGGTAAGCAGACGGATGAAAGGCAGCATTCTCAAGGGACGCATAGGAGCTGTGTATGCATGACCTAGAGTTTAAGATGTTCATCCCACTTACAGGCCCTGCCTCTCTGCTTGGCTTATCAACCTCCGCCCTCACTACCAAGCCTCCAACCTTAAACAGAATATAATGCTCTAAACGCAGATGCACAAGCCAAACGAACTGTAAGTTCCTCAGAAATGCCCACGGCCACGGCAGTCGCCTTTCCAGCCAACCCTAGATGTAGATCTGGAGGAACCTGTTACCTTTTATGGTGCCGAGCGTAGGGGTAGTTTCTCTACCTGGAGATAATCAGTTGAGCTATTTAACGCTTACCTTTGCTTGTAGCCAACCAGTGTTTGACTCTGAGTACTATTTTTTTAGCAGCGACTGTGCGCGGGCGTGGCGTCTGACGACCAGCACAATCAAAGCGGCATATTAATACAATGTTCACGGAATGCTCCTTAACAGAAGCTTGTTCCCTCAACGCAACATCTGATAGTAGATATTATTAAAGCGAATTCTGCGTCTCGCGGGATATCCCAATTCGGTCGGTGTCTACTTTTCAGGAGAGAGCAGCGGCTCGCGATTGCATATACAATTTGCAGTGTTGAGCAAAGATCCCCCCCAAGGCTTCTCTTGATTACCTACTTTTGGAATACTTACCTCCTCGCATATCTGTAGTTCTGGGGAACTTTCCGGTGCCTCTGCTAGCCGCCGAGAAGTCACGTTCGCATGCGATGCCTGCAAACCAGTCGAACACTGCCGCACCAAGAATGCTACCGCTGCTATGGACAGCGTTGCTGCCAGCGCAGCCCACAATACTCGCTTCCGTTTGGCAACGGATATTTTATCCGCTTGCTTCGTCCCTTTTCCAGGAATAATGGAGTTTTGCTCTTGTTCGTGGCCAACTTTATCGACATTCGACGGCAGCGTCAAGTGGCCATCTCCCAAGTATCCACCTCCTTCCGATTCTTTCGGTAGAGAGATCTTGAGCGTCGACATGTCACTCTGTGATCCGTTCAAATCCCCGCCTCCTTTAACAATATCCATCTTCAAGGCTTCAGAAGGGGCCGTAACGATTGTAGACCCCAGCGCGTATCCTCTAACGCCGCTTATCCCCAAGCAGCAGTAGAGCCTCGTTCAGCCTCCCAAGAAGGCGTGGATTACACCAATCGCACACAGGCATGCAAATCATGCCCTACTCCGCATGAGGGTGCGAGTTTCTGTGGCTTCGCAAGCCAACCCCAAAACGGTGGGGAGAAGCAGCCAAATACCCGTTCAATAAATATTTTAATCCGCACAGATGCCTGCCAGCGAATTTCTATTGAAGACGGTAGCTGACTTACAGTAATGATCAAGGGAAATTACCATTCGGAGCCAACCCTACTTTGCTCAGCCCCTACAGGAGATGCCAGCGAATGCAAAACTGGCCCTGTCAAGTACCGTAATTTTACAATTCATCAAATGGAAAGGAAGAGGTCTACGCATGCAGCAGCAGCACAAGGTAATCAGAAGCCGTTCGCCGAGTGGCGCAAAGGCAACATGCTGCCCGCAAAGGAGTGTCCCCACAGCAACTTTCCAGTAATAACAGCGGAGCTAGGACTAATTAAGGCAAAAAATCCAGGCAGAACTGGAGTTACCGCATTTCGCTTTCAATTTTCAGGGAATAACTTCCCAAAGATGTGGTCGTTTGCAGGGCGAGTAATAGATGCCCTGTGGCCTTGTGGGCCCCAGCGCCGATGGTCTCTATAACGCAGAGCAACCCCTACGGTATTGGCGATAGTTAACCCTTCGAAACACAAATCAAAAAGTCCCAGATTACATGAATATATTTATTTCCGGTAAGTCTGAGAGACCTCCTACTTACGCATGTCTGCGGTACAGGAGGTGTAGCTGTATAGCGGTGCTGCGGGCGCCATCATCAGTACTTTTCAAAGCACTCGGTGCTTTCACCGAATTGCTACGGCATCGAATGAAGCCACATTTCAAAAGAAAATGCGTTTTGCGAGGTAAAGGGAGGTAAAGCAGCGGCTTACCCCCGTGGCCAGGTTGCATCAAGGCCTTTAGGTTGGAGTATGTAGCATTGTAGCATGTTTTACTTCGTGTTTGCATTCATATACCTACTTGCCCGCAGGCTGACTACGGAGGATCAGCTAAGCGTTTAAGGCGAGTCGGCCCTTCTGCATCGGCTAGTGGGGACACGAGCAGGCCTACCATGGTCTACGCACCTTGCTACAGGTGGTGTTGCAAGGCGACCCTACATGCACTCACAGCCATTTCCCCTTTGCTGCATATGCTAGCATTGTAGACTGCAGCGTACACTGCCATTAAACGCTTACTTGATACTCACTAGATATACAGATGCACGCAGAGAATCGTGCTGTCCCCGCATTCCTGCGCAGGCAGGCTCACTACGGCTAGCCGAGCAAGTGTTTAACGACTGCCTAGAGAAGCGTCTACAGTGTTGCCGCATGCAACCAAAGGACTTGCCGTGAGCGCATGTGGGGCTGTCTTGCTGCATTAGTTGCAGCTCTACAGCCCAAAAAGGCGGTCCCTTGCCCGCACTAGCTCGAGGCCCTTAGAAAGGACAGGCTGGACAGGCTGGCAGTCGCTTTTGGTGAACTAGATCTTCAACTCTTGGACTCCGTTGCAGCTTACCGCTGTCTTCAAATAAGATCGAGTACTCGCTACCGGCAGGCCTGTCATAGGCTGCAACGGCATTGCTGAGGCTAGTGCTGCGTGGCAGCCCCGCAAGCACCCACAAAACAATGTTGCTTTGTTGCATGGGCTAGCATTGTAGGCTGTAGGGTGTGTGTGGGTTGTGGACTGTTTTTAAACACTTACTTGATTCACCATAGTAACCCAAAGGACAGGTAGGGATACGAATGCCAGCATCAGGCAGAGAATGCTTCATCTGAACCCCCCGTTTCCCTCAAGTGGCACACGCCCTCCTGTTTCTGGCCGTCCATGAAAAGAAAAGGAAAAGGGACAAGGAAAAGGTACGAGAGGCATCAGGGAAGCTTCCGTTCTTGCCCTTACTTACCCGCTGCTCTCGCCAGCGCGATTGCCCAGCGGTGTGGGCACTGGCCAGGTAGGGAAATGCCGCCTTTGCGAGGGTTGGGGAAAGGCTATCGCGCTGGCATTTTAATCAAAATGAAAATACGAAAGAAGCTGCTGTCAAGGCGCAGCACTCGGGGAACCATGAGCAGGGAGTGACTGCGCCAAATGAGGGGGGCCCAAGCCCCAAAATGTAACATTAAAAAAATGTAGGCGGCGGCCCAACTGGTCTGCAATCTATGAAGACGGAATGATGCAGGCCATCAACTAAAGCAATTAGAGCAGCAGAGCGCTCATAAAGGTAAATATGAGCATACTTCCACATTCTATTCTGGAGGAATCACCGAAAACTGAATTAAAGCGTACATGCAAGCAGCACTGCACACACCCACGTTTGCATTCGCTTCTGCTGAGTGGAGGACGGCACTTAGGAGTTCATGTGTAGTTGCTTCTACAAGGGATCCTCAGCGAGCTACATGTATAGCAGATCCCACGGCCATATAGCGTAAAATTCATCTTTGTTTAGGGTTTAGGGTTAGGGTCAGGGGGCAATACGCGGGTGCCCAAGATTTTGTTCCCCTTCAGTTGTCCCTTCTCTCTCCAAGATTCAAACTCTAAGAGCCATTTGTGCTCGCAGAGTTTGGAGGGATTTCGGTGGCTACTTGAACCTTTGAGAGGGAACCAGCATGTATAGTTTGATGGCATTTCCACGTTCAAGGTGAATTCATAATGCTAGCCACCACATTAACGAGTTAACGAACAACTAAAGGCCCTTTCCAAAACACAGTGAGCTTCTTCGGCTGATTGTTCTCGTGTGCGCTTCGAAGGGCATGCGAATCCAGTAGAACTACGTTATCCGGGTTGAAAGCTTCTGCTGAATCCCGTTTGTCATAGTTTCTTGCCAAGCGATTTCGGGCCACTTGGATGCATTCCTTCCCCAGTGCAAGCTGCATATGAAAGCTACCGACTGTCGGCATAGGCAGCTGGCTTCTGGGAGCCCGCTGGACTGCCGGGAGGGAGAAGCGCATTTCATCATACCCTAGGGATGATGAGGGGAAACTAATCGACGAGTGCACTGTTTTACTAAAACCATATTCTGCGCAGGGAAGCAAAGCAAGGCACTTTGATGAAATGTGGCTTGCGCAAAGTCGAAAATACTGCGCAAGTGTGCGGTTTGTGCGTTTCGCTTGACCATCTACCTACGCCTAGTCTGCACTGGTCATGCTATGATTTCACGCCAGAAAGAGCAGGCTAGCATCTGGTTCTTCCAAGCAAAGACAGTCTTCGGAGAACCGTTGTGCTTCGAGGCGTGAATAATGAATACTTGGGCTTTGGGCCAGTGCTCCTGATGTAAGCAAACTCGAACGGGGGAAGAAGGGGGCGTACGATCCGAGTCTGCCTGCCACAGCGTAGATGATATCGTAGCCTCTACCTCCTGGTACATCCACTATTAACTTCACCGAGATGTCCTTCCAGACCCCTTTTGGGGTCAGAATATTCTGGGAGTGACCGGGTGTGCGTGTCCCTCGCAGCTTCTGCTGATGACGTCCCGGGCAAATGAGAAAATATTCCTCAGCTGAGCGGCGCATCCTCAGGAACAAAAAGGACCTATCAACCAGTCCCATCGTTGCATTGATACCACTATGTCCTGCTAACGCATGAATGCGCATTCCGAGCAAAACGTCTGTGCGAAATGAAGCTGGAATATACAATCGATGGAGTCCACACTTCGTCTGATACCGCAAGAGGTCGCCATCGTCGTTATATTGCTCAATTGATCTTAGGGAACCATGCAGCCGCATGAATATCTAGGGGGGAAGACGAAGGCGATTTAGGGAAAAAAGGGGAATCACCGCAGATAAGAACGGTTGCAGTGGACAGTGCATGACCGGTAGGGCTTTGGCAGAGTGCATCTGCGACTATGCTGGTGTTGCCCTTAAATACATTCCTGCGAACTCGTACTGTGTAGGTAGCTAAAGGCAGCTAGCGATTACTCCATTATTATAGCCTTCAAAACTCTTCAGCAGGCGAGTAAGGCATACGGCACGGAGCTCCCCCTCAGTTAGCTGACAAGTCTGCCCCATTTCCTTGAAGCGGTGTTAAATGTAAGCGCTTCTTGTGCATTTTCGAGTAAATACCTTTCTCATAGGGCTTTTATTCCAAGTGCTATGCCACTGGCGTTTGTTGCTAGGGGAAAATACGTGTCGAAATCAATGAGAGCAAGCACCAGGGACGATGCTAAGGGTCTGACGAGTCTCGCAGCGGCTTCGTTTTCCCTATTCCTTCAAGTGTATTGTTTGTTCTTCTCGAGAAGATCTTTTAGAGGTAATGCGAGCAAAACGTGAGTACGATTCAGAAGCTTCTGAATTTCCGTAAGAGAGCACAGGGGTTGTCGCCACGTCCGAATCGCCTCTATCCTCGCAGGGTCTGGGTCGACACCTGCCACTGTGGCCCGGAACCCTACGAAAGTAATTGGCTGCATGAAAATAGAGCATTCTGTAATTTCAGGAGCCACTGCTTCACAGTGGTGCAAATGCTCCTGCTCATTCTAACGTAGCCGACGAGCATCACCCGCACATATGTCATCCACCCCTGAGCATCCATCCATCCATCCAACATTGGGTGGCCCCCAAAAGTCGTGAAAGAGCTGGCAATGCAGTCCACTCACGATCCCGAAGGGCATGCATGTGCGCTCTCTGCACAAGACTGAGTACGATATGCGCACGCGTATGGAGCACAGTCCATACACATGCGTGTATGGAACGCAATATTGTACGTATCACTGTGGTATTTTCGAGCCAGCAAAAGCCCGTCAATGCAGACAAATGATGAATAGATTGCTGAAAGCTTCAAGCGGTCAAGTAATTCGACAACGCAGGGCATGGGAACTTCTGCTTCACCGTGACTTTCGTGAGGGGATTGAAGCCGACGTACGGGAGCTACCACATGCCATTCCTCATTGCAAACACCGGTTTGTCCCAAAATATAGTTGATTTTTGAACCTTACACTTTTCAAGCACTTCTTCTACTTGCGTCCCGATTTCCCCTTGAAGATGCAGGGCTTGTGCGCGCATGGAAACAAGGTTGGGGCTGCTCCGGGAATAAGTTTCGATGCAGTCCACTGAGCGTCCAGCAAGTGGCAACCCGGCAGCAAGCTCACTGCTACTGAAGAGACCTGAAAACTCCCCCTTCAATTTCGCCCACTCCTGCTATTCGTTAGCTGTCAAATGGACAGACTCTCCGCAAACTGCGGTCTTCTTTGGAGCATCATGATGGAGTTATTGCATTTAAACGTCGTTTCCTCCAGTGTCCCTGCACTGCGTAGGAACCTCCTCACTTCTTTCGTAATGGGATGCTTATTCTACTTCTCTCACATTACACAGTGCGGATGCTTTTGGTAACGCTGAGCGGTGCACGCTCTCATGGTTCCTTGGCATATATATATATATATATATATATATATATATATATATATATATATATATATATATATATATATATATATATATATATATATATATATATATATATATATATATATATATATATATATACGCCTCAATAGTGCAATCTTGAGAAGGCAAGCGCGTCCTCCACTGAGGCAGCCAAGGCATGCCTTGGATTGCGTTATGGCGAGTGTTCCCGTGTCAACGTAACATGATCCAATCTGAACAGTGCTCGCATTTCCAGCCCATAGCCTTGCCGACTCGCGCGCCTCGTCTGCCATCCACGAAGCGTAAGCCACGGAGGCTGTGCTCGCCATATCTGGACGTTCGACAGCCATGGGCTTTCTTGAAAAATTGTTCTTGGTAAGAATGCACTTCACTGGGTAGAAAACGGAAATCCAGCTTCTTCATGCAAGATGTGACCCCCTAGGTTCGGACACCTCCCGACTTGAGGGCAGATAATGATCTCTATCCATGATGCAACAGGAAAAGGTTGCGTCTTCTATATGGGTTTTTCAAGTGAATGTAAGGGCTTTCTATTTTTTTCCTTTTACTAACCAGGTTTTGCTATACACTAAGCCGCCTTGGTGTGGGGGGTGGGGTTCGTTGTTCCCACCTGCCCCGATTAACCATGAACCTTTCGGTACGAACAAGTGTAGCGAAAGTCCTCGAGGACCTTCGCAAGCGGAAATAGAATCGGAAACTAGAAGAAAGTACTCGCACAAAGCAGATGGTCTCCCGTCCAGCCTCCAGGAGTCCTGGGGACAGCTGTTCAAGGGCGTGGAAATGCACGGGCACGGGGCCATCTGTCATAGGGTGCAACGCTCCTTGCTGCAGCTAGTTCTGCAACGCACACCTAAATGCACGCACAGCGAGTGCCCCTTTGTGGGATGCGCTAGCATTGCAGACTGTAGTGCAGATTGTCTTGAACACTTTTTTGATTCCCCATAGCGAGCCTGCAAGCGAGTAGAGATATGGGTCCCAACATCACGTGGAGGAAGGAAGCTACACATGGGCTGCAAGGCACTTTGCTGCAGCCAGTGCGGCAAAGGAGCCCCACATGCGCAAACAGCCAGTGCCGCTTTGATGGATGCGCTAGTCATGTAGACTGTCTTAAAAACTTGATTGTCCACCATGAGCTTGCGAGCAAGGAGGGACACGAGCACCAACACGAAACAGAGCACGCCACAGATGGGCAAACCCACATGCAAGCTTTGCCAAGCCCCCTTTGAAGCATGTGCTAACGCTGCAAACAACTTTTAGGCACTTACTTGGCCTTTAGTATCCAAGCAGCGCATCTAGGAATGCACGCAACAACTTCAGACATGTATGCTGTAAACTGGAACCCTCGGGAGGCATCCTCGATACACAAATGCCGTGTTCAGGCGCTGCAAAAGAGTTTCCACTTCATTGTGAACGAGACTCATGTTGAAGGAAAAGAGCTCCTATGAAAGCGCTACCCTATCAGGAACAAGCGTCCCCAGCACCGCGGCGCGAAAAACGCTTTACACACAACTGAGTGATTAAATAGCCAAAACGGCTCGGAACGCCTATTCTTTTCCGCCGCAACATGTGCCTAGAATCAATACAAACTGTTTAGGAGACTTGTATTTGTGATGGTCTGACTGTTCATTCTCTCCGCTCGCTCGAGGACTGCTGTGCACCATGAGGACTGTCGCGGCAGGAGGGCGACTCCGGGGGCAATGACAGTTTCGAGCGAAGAGAGAAGCGCCCACATCTGAGAAGTGATAATATATATTCATAGGAGGCGAAGTTTCATTGCCTTAGTTATCTGGGGCTGTCGATCTGCAAGTAGTCCTGGCATCTCAATATTTCTGGAAAGTTGCTGTGGGGACACTCTTGGAGGGTACGGTCCCTTCATCGCCACAGCACTGCGCCGCGCTACTTTCCACCACTTGCTATAATTATTCATGCTCAGTGCCTTCACACTTTTTATTTTCCACGCAATAGCAACTACAGGGCTAGAAAGCCCAGCTCTTCCACACCAGCGCCTTTTCCGGGCAGCGCTGTGATAAGGGACACGGCAGCGGAGCAAAGTTCTTGTTGATTATCATGAACTGAGACAAGCTCTTTCTCTGGTTAATCTCATCAACTGGAATTAAAGCAGATATTTACAAGGCTATCACGCAGTGTTCTCGGATCATACTAAGCCGGTTGTGGGAAGCAATCAAGACTCGCTCGCGTGTGATCGTCCCCACTTCAAAGGCCATCTTTTATTGCTCATACTAACCAGATCCTACTCAGCTCTAGAGTTCTACTTGAGCTTTGAACGAAGTTCCCTGGGTGGCAGGTTTGGGCTCATCTTCTCTTTACTGGAACAGCAATCGGGGGCGACGCCGTTGTAACCCTAAAAATGGGTTCGCTGGGAGACCAAGGAGAAAAAGGAGCCAAAAGTAGCTCCTCAGAATCCCGTAAGTCTTCGCTTGACGGATCTCGCGATGCTGGCCACGGAGACGGCGGGCCAATGCTAACGAATGTCGAGGCTGCATACGACCGCCAGGAAAATGAGCACGCGTCCAGCATTTCAAGGAAAGATGGCAAGCTAGCCAACTCTGCACTTACTGCCACGCGGGCCCGTACATTGTGGATTGGGCTGGCAGCAACTTTGTCCACAGCAGCAGTAGTTTTCTTGCTGCGGCAGTGTTCGGCTGGCCTGCTTGCACAGCAAGCGAATGGAACTACTCGGCGGCTGGCACAATCACCAATGAAATCCCATAGGCCCGAATGCTTTCCGGACCCGGTAAGAGTTCAAACAGCTCGTAATCGTAGGATATTTTCAATGCTTGAATTTATCTTCACGGCAACGACACGATACTTCCAACTCCATGCACATGGCTAGGCTCCTGACGAAGCGGCAGCAATTGATCCAAAATGCTTTTGCATACAAAATTGTTTTCACTACTTTGTTATACCATGTCTGAATGCTTCCGGGTTGGCTTTTAAAACTTTTTAGTCTGGTTCTTTTGCCTTCGGGACCTTACGGATTCCCAGGATAATGATTCTGCGGGTGCTATACTGGAAAGAGGCAAGGAATGGCTGGCTAGAGGCTCAGGTAAGATAAAGCTTCCCGGTGGTCAAGTAAATTTGGCACTACCGCAAGTCTACGGCAGGTAGAGCAACTACTGCTGTAGCGAACGCACCTACAGGAATAGGACGCTCCGCTTGAGGTTGTTGTAGGGGCATTGATTGGGATGAATGCGTTGACGGCATTCTCTTATGGAAGAAGTGCACTTCATAGTATGTGCGCTGTGTCCCTAGGAAGAGAGACATCGTTCAAGGTTGAAAAATATGTAGTACTTTTAATGGTTGACAAGCCAAGCACCGAACCAGGACCTGTAAGTAGGAAAATAATCCAACAGTCTAAATGTGTTATTTATTTATACATGCGGCTTCTGCCGAGCTCATGCCGTTGCACGCCGGCGCGCAGAATTTGTCTCACTGCGTGCCAACCCTTTCTCTGTATGTTGAGCTTCAGGAACTGACTGCCAACCGCATGGTGAGTCGTTTGGCCGTGCCTAAGTCACAGGCGGTGCACCATTAAAACTATGCTGGAATGCCCCTGGTTATAGGTGTTAAGGTCCTGTAGTACCGTTGGCACACTAGTGCCATATGTAAGGAATGGCTTTCCTTAGGCTCTCGCTGCGGCTCTCGGAAGCATGCAAGACGAAGTGGCTGCACGGCTTCCGCTTGTAGACCATGGTGGCGCAATGGGTAGGTTTGCAGATCAGCCTGCGTCCTGTGTCTAACACATTGGAGCGTACCGCAGCATGTCGGTGGTGAACGCTTTTGCTTGATTTCACTTGGAAACAGTGTCCGTAGTCTGGTCAGCCCGCATCCAACGTAATCGCGCGCCTGACCTTTTATCCAGTTATTGTGTGTCTTTCATCTTACAACCTGCAGAGTTGGAGAAAACTATCACCCACACTGCATCTCTGCGACAGCTTTCCCTCTGGCTTCGCATTCGACTCGCGGATAGCAAGGAGGTGCGCCATGTGCTACAACGCCATCTGCTCTACTAAGTATATAAAAGCACCGTGGAAGATTTCCCGGCATGAATTTGCAAGCAGCTAATGCGTAGCCGATATTCACCATGATTACTTGCTTTTTCGTGCCATGAGGTGATGCGTTCGTTACCAGGCCCAGATTGACACGCTGGCCCTTCAGCAATGGGCACAAAACTTTTTGAGGAACACTGCAGGTAAACGATAACACTATTCTGGGTTGATGGAGGGCCTGCAAAGAGACGAACTTAAAGTGCAAGTTGAGAAAGGTTGTTCTATGCTGCATGGCCATCCCCCACGTTTGTGGCAGCCTGAACCCGCGAAAGCCGCATGCGGTCAGAAAGTTGCTGGTGGATGAATCAAGTCCCATGCAAACAGTAATACACAATGAGCTTCCCTTGTGTATGTGATGCTCCCATGCAGAGAAAAGTGCCACACTGGTGATGGGCCAATGGTCGTTTAAACTGAAATACAGCAAACATGTGAGTTAGGACGATGCACCCGGCAGACTTGCATCTGCTCCTATCACCATTTGAGGTCTACCTAAGTGCCTTGGCAGTGCTACATGACCCACTCACGGTGTCATGCGCTGGGAATTCTTGGAGCTGCTTTGTGGTGGCCTGTTGAGCCTAACCGTCAAGCTCGTCTTTTCTCGTACACTTCCCACATTATTAGGGGATAACAGAGTAGTATCTGGGACCTTCTCTTACAGAAACTGCGTAGAAATGCTTTGGATGCCTTAGGGTTCATCTGCAGGACCTGCGCTTCGCCAGGTGGGTCTCCAGAAAAAGGTGATCTCACTCAAGTTGCATACTGCATATCAGCAGCTTGCCCTTACAGGCCGGATCAAGATAACAAGTGTCAACAACGCATAACAGAGTCGTTCATCGTTACAATAGTTACCTCAATATGCACGATGGGTTTTCTGCAATATTTGCTTTGGACAGGCGGTTGCTGACAAGCTCAATGCTGAATGGGACCCTATCGAGGCCGGAATTTTGTCGTCGGTTCGCCGCGGTGAAACAGGAGGTCCAACCATTGCACACCCTACCCATTTGTGCAGCTCTGTTGGGGGTTGTTTTGCAAGCCCTGGAGCTTTTCTGTAGACTTACCTTGGGTGCGTATGGATGCAGCTTTTAGAGTCTCGGCAGAGATTCAGGGAAGCGCCGGCATCGAAAAGGGCACTTTGCGTATCAAAATGCGTGAGGTAAAAAAAGGCGAGGTGAGCCTTCATTGACTAGAACGAAAAACCTGCCTGAGCTCCATGGCGTGGGCGCCATGGAACTTGCTCGAGGGTGTGGGAAATTAGACCATCTTGCCCAAAGTGTGCGGTAACAGCCCCTTAGGAGCTAATGCTACGAGTCCCGATGTCTGTGCTTGTTGCTGGGTAGGAGAAACAGCTAAAAGGCGAATGGCACAGGGGTGATGATAGCAGAGCTTCGTGGCGGTCCACTAGAGGTCTGAAGAAGGATATAAAGCATTAAGAAGTGTCTGCTCGTTTGCCACTGTCTGGGGCTTGTGCTCTTTTAAAGGAACCTCCACACGAGCGGTCCTTCGCACATAATTCTGCTGTCCTTTTGGCATGCGACTTTCAGGCTCCTCAGGGCGTGGAGCTGCGCGACGATACAGTGAACGAGGTTAGCGGAAAATTCAAGCAGCGAGACCATAGCATTTTGATAGTTGCAGACCAACGTGGCAAACGGCTTAGTGTAGCAGTCGCTAGCAGAGGTGATGCTGGAAGGTCCCTTAGCGTGGTTCTACTAGGGACGGCGCCTCTAGGAAGAAAAATAATTAAAAGATGCAAATCAGCTGATTTCTTTGTTCGGGGGTTCGGTCTTGCATCCAATTTGTACGCAGAAGAGAAGACGCCTAAGAGACGAACGGACACATCAGGTGAGTGAATGGGCCGTTTTGGCACGTAACCGGCTGGCAGCTGGTGAAGTACTCTACACTCGGTGTGCGTTTTGCATATGCGTTATCGTAGCCCCAAGTATGCCTTGTAATGGAGGCGTTTAGTCATACACACGCGGAATTGAATCCCTTGATCCGTTTCTAGCAAGCATTGATCATGGGATAGGGCCAGTGGGCTGCTTATCCTTGACGAGAACCATAGGGACTCTTCACACATCTGCAGTGTAGGATTTGGGAAGTTCTTGCAGGCACTGAACAAAGTGGTGCACCTCACTCTTGTTGTTCAGCCGTGCTTTTGTCAGAATAGTAATTGGATGCGTCTGCTAGATTACTGGGTTTTGAAGATGAAACCACAACCAGCCGCCTCTGGCTACCCGCGCAGTATAGCGTAGCTTCATTATCGTCTCTGGATGTCCTTTTTGCTGCCACTGCAGATACGAAGCAGTACGATGATGTGCTTTCTGAAAGTGAGTCCTCGAGCGCAAATTCACCCGCCAACTGGACGCCCAGGCACCATCGCAAAGTCCCATACGAGTGTCACAGTCAAATACCACTTTTGTAGATGATCGTTCGACCTAATGCGCCTCTGCGCTGGCCGACTGATCTTTAGACGCGCGTGTTTGCATGCTTATTGCAACAGGCGGTCCTGTACGAGCTAGTCGAAGCACTCACCCGAGTGCAGGCACATTTGAGCAGGGTGCTTAACTGACAGCTGATGAAGCGACAGTTTTCTGTGCAGTGCTTCGTTTGCTTTTTCCTGCAGTTAAAGGCCGCCTATCGGAAGTCACAGTCCAAGGAGAACCGAGACCACCAACGCCTCCTTGTATGCTTTTCCCCAGGGATCAGCTGCTTCGCCAGATAGCTAGATATATTAGAGACCCGATGCGCCTTCTGTTCTGTACTCGCGCCACATCCTAGAACAGCGTAAACATGTATCTGAGCCCCAAGTAATAAGTAACAAAGTGATGGCAAGGTGCATAGCTACTGTGCCTTTTGTTCGCGTTGTGGCTGTATCCGCAGCAAGCCCCCCTCTTCCTTTAACACGTACGTCGCCACAGAGGCACCGCTCTGTCGAAAACTTACGAATGTCCTTAGCTCAAAGTCACTGCGCACTCTAGAGATTCAGGCACCTGCCACGGTTACCGATTTGTGTTCCATCGCTTGACAAATTCGCCGGCGTATTTTTGGATATTCCGTTGTCAGATTCCTTGAGAGTATCAGCGCCAACTAGGCCTGCATTATTCAGTTTATTCTGGGAGTTCCGGAAGAGAGCAGTTTACATGTTTTCAGTGGATCGCTGTGCTTGGCTTCCAGCGTGTGTGGTTTGTTAGCCTGAAAAAGTGCCTTTCTCCCAGTCTGCGAGTACCGTGCTCCCCATTGTTGTTCCACTCTCTCTGTGCTTTTGTCTGGTGAAGCACCTCATATAAGCGTGCCGAAAACTCTAGACTGCACTTCCCACTCAAACTGCACTTCTAAGCACTAGGTCACACTTCCCAAACTACTAGCTGAGGAGCCGTTTTTCTACTAGGTAGTCTCCCCACTGGAAGAGGTGCTCCTCCTGCTATCCAGGCTAGCACATATCTGCCGCTTCCGCGAAGATCAGCGTTCGCTGGTGCATGCAGGGCGTGCGCAGAGATAGGCCTTCTAAAAGAGAAGTCCCCTGGAGGCACACGCTTCATTTTGGATGCTTCTTAGCTAGATATGATTGCGGTTGCTCTGTTTGCCATGCGTGCGCCTACTTTCTCCGTTGTTCCCTCAGCTCCCCCGATGCCTCCGGTGCCTTCGACACGTGGGTTGCGTACCCTGTCTAACCCTACGGAGTTACGGCACGCTCTTTCTGAGGATGATTACTTCTTCGCTGTGGTTGCAGCAATGGTGTTCAAACTCTTAAAAAGATAGATTTGTCTTCATTCTCTGACCATGCTTAGAGAGCTGGCACCATAGGTTTCTCCAGAGACGTGCGGCTTTGCTAGCCCTGAAAGGGTAATTTACCCCCTCACAACGCTGGAGCGCGAGTAGCTCTTATTGCATTGTGATTTTCTGGCCTTTTTTCGTGCAGCGATTAGAAGGAAGTCAAGGAAGGGAACAGGTGCATTGAGTACCGCAAGCTTATCTGCGTTGCTAAAACAGGTTTTCTGACACGAAGATGATCAGCAGGCTGCCTTAGTTTTTTAATGCAGCTGTTTCACGGTTTATTATGCCTTGCTGGAAGTGTGCCTGCAGGATTTTTCGACGCACCCGAGCCTGGTTCACCTGACAAATCGTCCCCGTAGAAGCTGTGTGAAGCTGAGCTATTTGAACAGTTTTGGAGGCAAGTGGAAGAAGTATTTGTATGTGGTGCAGCGTATTGGCCTAATGCATCAGCGATGCCTACATCTGTAGCCATCACTTTCTTATCTTCAGCACAACTGACGCAAGGAACAACGAATCTACTATGCAATCACCTATCTAGCTGCTTTTGTTTTTTGACGATACAGGGGGGGCTGAACGGCGTGTACGCACTTGAAGCGGACATGCGGCTGCAGTGGCAGCAATGCTCGAAATGTAATGTTCTCAAGAGTTCACTACGCGCTGGAAGCCAACCAGCCGATCAACAAAAAATCTTGTCGACGGTTTATCCAACCAACATTCTGCCTTTCTTTTGACTGTTTTGCTGCTCGTACCTAATGCTCGTGCATAAATTAGCATGCTAGACATAAAAGCCGTCCTTTCAAAGCCTCCTGTAGTTCGCGACGCCAGTTGTGCTTCCGGCCTCTCCCAAAACAAGCAAACAAGCAAACTGCTTCCAGTCGCCTCTGGCGGCAGTCTAAAGCGTTCTTCAGTACCGCATCAAAAATGAGGAACCAGCGTGGCAGTCATCGGATCTTACCGGGAAGAATGGCAGAGGCCAACCTCGAGTACAGTAGCATCTGGATGAACTGCCAGCAGCAAATAGACGGCGCACCTTGAAGTGAATTAGCCAAAAATAACGAAAAGCTAATTCATGCTCATTCCGTCGGCCCGTCTCGCTTAATTGATGCTTTGCTGTAGCTTTAGTGGGCGGAGCTCGACAGTACAGCATCTGGTTGCAAAATCTGCATTGCCAGCACTCCCACTTCGCGAAGCTTGCTCCCTGAAGTAAGCTTCGCGCTTACTTCAGGGAGGGGGAAGCTGCATGCAATACCATTCCGCCCTGCGCGCAGTGGATAAGAAATATAATAAAAGATCTTATCGGCGAATCAGAAAGAGCCCGTGTCCCTATCTGAAAGCCGCACAAAGAACGGCAGTGGGTCTCACTGTGAAAATAAGGCTATCAGAAAGAGTTGGTTGGAGCTAACAAGCACAAATAGACACGTGCTTTTAAGGTGAGAAAAGAAGCACCCACGCGAAAACAGGTTCCTTCGGCATGGATTAGAAGTAAGTTCTGATCAGAATGTGCTTATTAATTCTCCCCGATATGAACCATACTGAAGGCCGATAAGCCCTACAGCCACACCGCGGCGCATATTTTCGACAGGGGCGGCTAGAGTCGCTCTCTAGAGTAAACAATTCACAGTCCTGGGAGCGGCAGGGTACCAACATGACAGGCCCTGCAAATATTTTACAGTGCATCATTTGTAAACCTACCGACGAGTGCCACTCAACCGCTTGCAAATATAACCAAGCCAATTGTGTATAATCAGTTTAGTCTTTAATACTTCCCCTACCAGCAGACCAACAAGGCTGCGTTTACAGTCTTGTATTCAAACATCTGCTACAAGATCGCCAGCCATGCTATCAATGCATCTGTGTGGAAACAGCGCAGAAATAATATGAAGGGCAAAATATGCAGATTACAATGCTTCCAATGCTTTCCCCTTGAGACATTACTGGCAACTTGAAATAATGAGGAGCCTCAACCTTTACGTGCTTATATGGTAACAGCTTCTACCTCCCCAAGGTTTGCAGAGCCTGGTCACATACCAAGAAGGACTCTAGCAGCTAAGCTTCGTTTGCACCCAAGTACTGGCCCACTCTGCAAATTATTAGATCCGTCGGGCTTCGGGCCTGAGAGGCCGTTACCTGCGTACATCCAACACAAGTGGTGGACTTGAAAGCATGCTTATGTTGCCACTTTCAGGCATCTTGCTTAGCACGCGCAGCGGCCTGCCAGCTTGCTAAGCCTCACTCAAATGAATGCTACATTTAAATGCACTGGAATACCTACAGCGCGTTCGTCAGGTAACAAGCGATGCACACTGAGGTGGCAGTGGCTTGCCCGGTCACATTTTCAAGAGCAGTGCGACTGTTTGCTGGCCTCTATGCAACCTCAGCAGCTTTGCAGGCCTTTCAGGATTGGTTCAATGGCGTAAGCACTTCTCAAGGAATGCTGAAGACTCAAATGTACAGGCGTTATTCACAAATGTTGAAAATCGAGTCTCCCCGCCAACGGCCAAATTGTCTATCTATATCTATATCTATATCTATATCTATATCTATATCTATATCTATATCTATATCTATATCTATATCTATATCTATATCTATATATCTATATCTATATCTATATCTATATATCTATATCTATATCTATATCTATATCTATATCTATATCTATATCTATATCTATATCTATATCTATATCTATCTATCTATCTATCTATCTATCTATCTATCTATCTATATCTATATATATATATATATATATGTGCGTGTGTGTGTGTGTGTGTGTGTGTGTTTGTGTGTTTTGTGTATGTGTGCAGAATGCGCATGAGCCACGCCACCCTGCGCTGTGGTAGGGCGGGGCGCTGCCCTTCCACTTATTATTAGCGCCTGGACAAGTTCTCGTAATAATTTTAACAAATCCATGTATAGTATAACGCAGTATTAATGCATGGGTATATATGTGCAATGTAGAGCGCGGAAGGTATACAGCGCAGCGCATAGTATCGATGTGCAGGCGCTAAGCGATACATAGGCCCAAATGCGTACAAAACGATAAGAAGGAATAGTCCAATCATACAGCGAAGAAGGCATTCACAGGAACACACATATCTGGCAATCAGCTCATGCCAAAGACTAACGGGGCCTGCTCAGTGTTTTCAGCCTAACCGAGCCCGTGAATGTGAAAGCCAGCGTGCTTGGCAAAGAGCTGGTGCCTCCTTCACCAGCACAGCGTGGCGACACCTCATCATACAAGCCTTTAGCAAACAGACACAATTAGACAATATAAAGAGCTCTAGGCAACATGCAGGAGCTCATGCGCATTCGCCCGCCACTGCTTTCGCACCCTTTTGCGTTCCAACCAGTGGTGAGGGCGCTCGCTCTGGGTCCAACGGGTGAAACCACTGATGTGTGAGGGCGAGGCCTAGGGTAGAACAGCAGCAGCGCCCAGCAGCAGTTCCTGTCCTTTGCTACTAGAAGCGTGCACAGTCCTGAACGTTTCGCAGAGCCGTAAATGGTAGACACTCGAAGTACTGTATTGTTTGTACTCTATTGTTTGTTAACACATGAGATTACTGTCCCTTTTCTAGGATTTTCAGAATCTGGTTCTCATAGGTGTGCTCCACTCGCGAGGTTGCGATTTAGGGTTCCGTGTCATCTGAGGCTGCACGGTAAATTAGGTTCTGCAACATGCTTCAATATGCTTCCAACGGGGAACGGCTCCGTTTTCAGATTAAAGGCAGATACTTGAAACGGAGGTAAGGGGTGAATTTGGATGCACTTCTCTACACCGACGAAACACCTCACATCCCTTTATGCTGCTCTTCCCGAGGAAACGGTGAGAGCTGAGCATTCATGTAAAGGAAGGATTTTTACATGAGTTAAGTGACCAAAGCTACTGATGTGATATATACTATATAATGGGCAAGGGGAAGCCAATTCGTGCAGTTCCCTTGAAGTTCGAGTCCGTTTGCTCATCTAGAAGTGCACCCTTACACTGGAACTCGCCTGTGTAGGTGAGCTGACTTTCGGCACCTTTGCTCAGCATGCTGTCCAGAATTCGACCCCGCGTGAACTTGAATCTGCCAAGCGGCATTGTAACCCTGAGCAAAGCTCATCTTAAAAATTTGGGCGCCGCTAATGCCTCCAGCATAGAGTGAAATAAGCAGATCTTATTTTGTGTTGCGTTGTATAATGGAGCAACTTGTTCAAAATGCTGCATCCATGTTGTCGTTAATCGAGCCACGCACTGTCGGACAATTCTTGCTATTGGCATTGTCATTGGCATTGTGCTTGCGAATCGCTGCCCTAAGATGCCACGCTTATCTTCAGTGAAAAGCGCATCAGCAATAGAGGCAATATCCAACTAGCAAGCTGCTCAAGATCCCCTAATGAGTCCAAGCTGTTGAGGCCTGAAGATCACCGTTCTCGGGCCTGCGTCAAGTGGAATCGTTTGCTGCTGAAAGTGGTTCGCAGTTGAAGCACTGTGCTCTTCCGCATCATGCCCTAATATGTACAAGTGCCCGGCAAGTGCCCCCTGATACTGAGAGACAGCCTGTGGAAGTGTGCTCTGCAGCAATGCAAGCTGACAAAGGGCGCCATCACCGGAGTGCCCATTTGCCAGCGATAGTGCGATCGCATGCCGCAGCAATGGTAACCCATTGCTGCGGCATGCCTTCGCGTCAAATACGGAGCCTGACCCTTGAAAAAAATGCTATTCATTACGGTTTGGAAAGACGCCAGTTCCTAAAGGAACATGTAGGCGTACCCGCTGCTCCGTGTTAAACTTGCCGGGCAACGCACGTGCGCTAGGTTTAGATTTGTGAGTAGCGAGCACCAACGAGATATCGAATAGCCCATCTCCTTGATCCGTATACTGGCACGTTAAACTGCTGCCCTCATGCCACCTGAACTATATTCCAGTGCCTGATGCTTCAGATTCTGTTGTTCGCGACGCTTGGACATGCCATAACTTTCAATGATAGTACTACAGGCAGCTGTGCAGGTATCAAGTAAAGTAAGTTGGAAAAAATGGCTACTCAACGCCCGCGTGTAAAGCGCCGCTGATGACTTTGCCACCAACAATGCGCCCGGTACACTGGTTTCTCTAAAGACGAGAGTAAATTAGTACACGGGAAACTCATTGCAAAGCGGCATTTAAGGCCGCCTATCACCAGTTGAGCCACCCTGCCCTGCAAAGCACGTTTCCAGCACAGCACTGCTGCGATGTTTCCTGCAAAAGCGTCTCTAACAAAAACCCCTGATCAATATACTGTAGCCAGACACCTGGTATACATGCCATGCATGTGTACAGAATCACAGTAGGAGGGGCATTACGCATTTAGTTTGTGGGGGCAACAGGAGGCAAGGACGGTCGAAGGGGTATAAACTGCTGCTATCTGCAGGGACATCAGCCTTTTCCTCCACTAGGCCAAGCAGGGTACTTTAGCACAGCAGTTCGGTTGTACGTCTGTAAAGGCCTATTCTCTTTGTGCCACAAACACTGTCGGAAGGCACGAAGCAAACTGTTTTTGAGCGAGCTTGCGCACCGTCACGGCACCCACACAACAAAGAAAATGTACCGACACCACTGGGGGAGAGACGCCGTTACTAACTAGGGGTCATTATCAACATATGGAGGAAAAACCCACCTTTCGGAAGATGCGCTCGCTTGGGAGGAACTACGGAAACACGGCATCAAGCACACACCCACAGACCACACAAAGGATGCACTGCCCAGGCTTGACTAATTGAACATGCAGCCAGCTGCCTCCCGCTCTACGCTCAACAAGTATTTCTAAGATGCTCTACGTTTCAAGACTCACGAGGAGGAGGCACTCTTGCTTGAGCTTGCACAACAGCTGTGAAGGCAAAGCAATGAAACCACACACACACACACACACACACACACACACACACACACACACACACACACACACACACACACACATTCATTATCCTTCGCATGGCAAACATATCGTCTCCTTGATGCAGTCTGCATTATTAGCTAGAAGGACACCCGAAATAATGTAAAAGTGCACAAAGCAAGTGAACGATCCTTGCGTAAGCAGCAGCAATAGTATCTACTATCTGCTGCTTCTAGGAGGCAATTTCCAGCGCGCATGGGGAGCTTCTGATCATATAAACATATGCCAGGGCACTCGTTAACCAGCGGCACGTAAAAATAAGATGCTCTATAGAATCAAAGCAAAGGAATTCGCAAGGGCGCATCAGGGTAAGGACGGGATCGCATTTGGTGCAGTTTGGATTTTTCCTGGCGCTCCACGCACCCGGTCCTGAAGCCGGCGGCACACCGCCAGCACCTGCAAGGACACGACAAAGGACAGCCACAGGAAACAGAACAAGGCTTCCGGTGGGTCTTCTGCACGGGTCCCTGCATGCGCTCTCAGACTGCTCACACGCCATGAATCAGCCCATTGGCATACATACAGTTCGACGAGATCAGCCAACAACCAAACCCTTCAGCAATCTGAGTGGCATCACAGACTAGCCCACTACCAACACCAAAAGCAACGATATTCACTTTGAGCTAAAGGTAAAATAAGTACAATCTAATTCTACTGTACCATATGCATGCCTTCGAGACGACGCCGATAGCAGACCAATACCTGCAGTCACAGACACAATAAATGTGATGATGCATTTACAAATTGCATTTCACAAAGCTCTGAAACTTATTTTTCCCGGTTTTCCTGTGAATCCCGTAACGACAGGCGCCATTACTACGAAGCATCTCCATGACATGCGCCTGGCTCCGATCAAGGACAGCTCAGGAAACCTGCGGATGGGATCTCTGTTTCTGCCGGAAGCGCTAATACACACAACGAAATGAGTCTGCCACCATATATGGTATAAGCATCGGCTTTCCTGGAGCCGAGAGGTGAATCAGCGCACTCAGGCGCAATGGGCTAGCGTTATGAGTTGCTCAAAAGCGATGTTCAAGACTGCTTTGCATTAGCAAGTGGGGCAATCAAGTGTGCTTGCCCTATCCACTAGACTTCCACAGATTTCGCTCGGCATCAAAAGTTCAAGCAACTTCAGAAAACAACGTGCTGCAGACGCCATCAGGCAACAACAAGCCACTCCCTCGACACAGACGCAAAGGCAGTTAAGGTATGCAACTCACAAAAGAGTGCGTGCTTACACTCACCTGCGCTCAAGGATGGCTCTCGCGGGTGATCAACTGCAAGCACACACAGCAACGCAGCCACAAGCGGCAACCATGAAACAAAATGCCAATCTAGCCACTCAAGAGACTGCGCCACCAAAAACAGCAATAACGCAAGTGGAAAACTTCGACTTTCAAATAAAACCAAAGGCTTGCTTGAGTGCCACAAGCATGTAGAGAAAAGCGGCAGATGCGTTTGTAAAAGCAAACTTCGTCAAGGTATAGAATCAGGTTTGCAGGTACACTTCTCGTCAACTGAGGCAAAGCAAAGACAGCACCACTAAGACGGCAGACGACTACTCAATCACAGGCCGGAACATGCGTAGGGCACTGGATTACTGCACTGTACCTCGCGCAGCCGGTCTCGCAGACGAAGTTTGAAAGGAGAAACCTGTGGCCAACAAAGCATACCAAAGGACATACAACCGTCCCCTGTACGCCTCTACCCTCCTCAGCTGTCCAGCAGTACACTGCCACGCAGCAGCAGCTTACGCTCGGTGCACTCGCCTGTTAAAGGCCTGGCGCTGCCTAAACAAGCGTGCAGAAAAACAAAGTAGCATAGAGGTAAAACGGGTATACATGAAATCTAACTGGATATCCATCACGTGCAGCTGCATCAGAAGCCAAAGACGAAAGGAAAACAAGGTGGAACCCTCAGTTAACGTGCCCATTCGCTACTCCACCTAATAGCCGAGCTTATAACACGAACTCCATAGAGTCCTTTGAGACTCGGTAGAGTCCATTGGAAATCTCGGCTCTCAGATGCACGCGCGCTCCACAACGGTACAACTGTGGCAGTGTGCCTTATCTGCCTGCATCGGGGACGTGGAGATGCAGCGAAAGGTGCACCTGCTGGTGCAAACTCGTGCGCCACTTCAGGCAGATTTGCTGCAAAAACGCGGAAACGACGACGAGGAGGTGCAGACGGTGCACCCACGGCAGACAACAGCAAACAAACTGGCTACCAGGCCGCTGCTCGAACTATACCCACACAACAGCAAATAAATGCTTCGCTCGCAGAGCGCCCCAAGCTATTCAACTGGAACACAGCTCACTGAAGCCCACGCTCCCAACCCTATCATGCCGTTTGCTAGCAGGCACAAGCAATGATTCCGTGAGCTTTCGCTTCCATCCAGCGCTCTTCTCAGCACAGGTGCGAGCCGTGGGCAAACAGCCTGCACATCGATTTAACGCCGCTCCCACAACGGTACAACTGTCCCCAGTGTGCCTTATCTGTCTGCATCGGGGACGTGGAGATGCAGCGAAAGCTGCACCTTCTGGTGCAAACGCGTGCGCCACTTCATGCAGATTTGCTGGGAAAACGCGGAAACGACGATGAGGAGGTGCAGACGGTGCACCCACGGCAGGCAACAGCAGACAAGCTGGCTACGAGGCCGCTGCTCGAACTATACCCACACAACAGCAAGTAAATGCCTCGCTCGTACTCCGCCCAAACTATTCAACTGGAACATAGTTCGCTGAAGCCCACGCACCCAACCTATGTGAAGAAAACACTCAAACTACCACTATCGCCCTTCATAAAACCACTGCTTAAGCAAGCACTAACACCTCAGCGCCGCTGCCTCGTTGCATTCAACAGCATTCCACCAACTAAGCTGTACCCACTTGCATGCCGCGAAGGAAGGTGGCCTGCAACAACACGCACACAAACACGTAAACGCACCACACGCACGAGGATAGATGCCAGAACACTCAACTAGACAAGCATCCAACGATATTCAACGGAAAACACCACCGTCGAGTAAAACATATCTGCTTCCACCATTGCAGTGCATGGGCGTGGTCACACTGTAGGTCAATGCGTTGGAGCTGGCACGTCCCGTTGCTTTAGGGCCAAACATTATCAGACAGTGCGGCAAACGTGCTCTGTGGAGAAGTGCTAGACCGTTAGTCTGACGCGGAACTGAAACATAAGTATATTGTCACTAGGTGATAATGCGCATCTCAACTGTTTGGAACACAAACCTAGCTGCTGCAAAATACCCACCAGTCGGGATGTTCAGCGGCGGCGGACTAGCTGCGAGAAAACGACAGCAGACACACATCCACAAAACAAATAAAATGCGCACTGTTTGCTACCTTTCCACCCCGAACAACAAAATCATGTCACGAAATCCTCGTCCAGAAGCCCCTTCCCATATTAGCCTTTTAAAGATCCTGTATTTGTACAGGCCCTCTTTATGAGCCTCCAAAGTCACTCGGGCTTGTCGAAACAACGGAACCAGGTTAGTCGAGACAATGAAACGGAATCCTCTCCCTAGCCAACGGACTACCCGCTGTAACCAACGCGACCCCCCCAGGAGGTCAAGATATCGGCAGGCGTCTTTGCCAAGCAAGGGTGGCAAATATATCTGCGGTTCTGGACGCACGTGAAGGAACCATGATGGGTCCGGGCTGGATATACACTGCAAGGAGGAAATAATCAAAAGGCACACACGCAGCCGCTAGCATTCACATAAGTGCACAAGTCCCTATGCCCGAACGCCCGATGGCAAATGTTCCCTCTACTCAAGCAGCAACCACCTTATAACTAGAACAATATCCCAAACCAAAGAACCATGCAGGAAGGAAGTGAACGAACATGGCATAAAAGTAGCAGTAATAGGATCTGCTACCTGCTGTGCATAAAGGCTGTTCTTTTCAAGGGCTATGGGGTGATTCTACACGCAAGCCGGGAATTGCGTAATAGCCATCGGCACGTATGTATGTAGAGATGCACGACTGAATGAACGCTAAGCAGGCCGCATCAGGCGACTACACTCAAGAACGAACAGCATGTTCTACAGATGGGATGTTCTCTGGCATTGCACGCACCTGGTCCTATCCCTGGCGGCCGGCGACCCGTGCCTGCAAGAATAACCATAAAGGCAACGCACACGACAACCACACGACACGCAGAGAAGAAACACCGTATGCTCTTATGTTCTGAGCAGCCCTATACGTGCGCTCTTTGACTGCTCTCGGGTCATGCGCTGGCAAACTGGCATACGCACAGCTCGACACCATCAGACAACTAAGGAATTAACTCAGCAACGCAAGTGACATCACCGACTATCCCATTAGTAACTACGAAAGCTAAGCCATCCATTCAGAACTACGGCGAAACAAGAAGCACTGTCAAATTCTACTTTACCATATGCATTCGGTCGGTAGGACGGCGACTGCTGGCTAGCACCTGCAGGCACAGGAAGCACTAGCACGCATGCGCAACGGCATATCACAATGCTTACTGGAACCCCCTTCTCCAGGTTTTCTGGTGAAGCGCACAACAACAGACGGCAGCACTACAAAGCATATCCCTCTGACACGCGCTGTGCTTCGATCAGGGACAGCTCAGAATGACTGCCAGTAGGGTCCCTCTGTTTATGCCGGAAACGCGAATGCGCACAACCAACTGCGCCTGCCACCACATATGCCGCAAGCATCGGCTTTTCTGGAGCAGACGCGCGCATAACTGTACTCATGTGCAAAGCGGCCAACGCCACGAGCTCCCCATAGACGTTTTTACCCCTGCCTGTACGTCCACAAGTGGGTCAAGCGCCTGGGAGTATCCCAGATACTCGCAGATTTGCGTTGATCCCAATATTCCCAACAACTCTAGACGATATACTACTGCAGTCACCATAAGGCAATGACAAACTACATGTTCAACAAAAGGTGGAAAGGCATGGCGGGAGAGGCACTGGATAAACCGCTATAGCCTTAGGCGTACACGAACCTATGCGCGGGGGTGGAACTGGAGGAACATCGACTGCAAAAACACACAGCAAGGCAGCCCAAGCAGCAGCCATGAAACAAAATGCCAACCTACCCAAATATGCACCTGTGCCATCAACTACAACAGTAAGACAAGCGGAATGCTTCTTTTTTATAAATAAGGCCAATGACTTGCGCGGGCGCCATAAACTTATTGACGGGACCTTCAGTTTGTAAAGGCCACGTTTGCAGATACACTTCCCGTCAGACGAGGCCATTCACAGACAGCACCACAACTGCACTCGACTACCCAATTCTAGCCCAAACATGTGTGAAGCATTAAATTATTGCACTGTACCTCGCGCAGCCGGCCTCGAAGACGGAGCTTGTCGAGAGACACCTGTGGCGAGCAAAGCATCCCAAAGCATATACAGATGCCTACAGGAAGCCTCTACCCTCCCCAACGGCCCAGCAGTACGCTTGCACCCACCACCCGCCCAGTCTCGATGCATCCGCCTGCTGAAGGCCAGACACTGCCTATACAAGCGTGCCGAACTACAAAGCAAGCAGCTTAACCTGGTCTACAAGCCATTGGAGGGGAGAGCGATCTACTATGGCGTCCGCGAAGGACGAAAAAGACAGTCTATTCGTTGCTTTCACTTAGCCACGTGCCCACAATCTCAAAGTAAGCATTTGACGTTCACGACGCACCTGAAGGGTATCCCGGCGGCGGCGCGAGTGAAGCTGCACCGCATTCCAAAGAAGAAAGAAAAACAAAGCAAAGACGGTTGCAGCTTTTCGGACTAAGCAAAACGCCGGAACTAGGACAGTAAGTCGCAGACGGTGCACCCAAGGCAGACAACACCAGACACACTGGTTACCAGACCGTCGGTCTAACCATACCCACACAACTGCAAATAAATGCTTCGCTCGCAGACCCCCCCAAACTATTCAACTGAAACACAGTTCGCTGAAGCCCACGCACCCAACCCATGTGAAGAAAACGCTCAAAATGCCACTATCGCCCTTCATATAACCACTGCTTAAGCAAGCACTAACACCTCAGCGTGGCTGCCTCGCTGCATTCAACAGCGTTCCACCAGCTAAGCTGTACCCACATGCATGCCGTGAAGGAAGGTGGCCTGCAACAGCACGCACACAAACGCGTAAACGCACCACACACACGAGGATAGATGCCAGAACACTCAACTAGACAAGCATCCAACGATATTCAACGGAAAACACCACCGTCGAGTAAAACATATCTGCTTCCACCACTGCAGTGCATGGGCGTGGTCACACTGTAGGTCAATGCGTTGGAGCTGGCACGTCCCGTTGCTTTAGGGCCAAACATTATCAGACAGTGCGGCAAACGTGCTCTGTGGAGAAGTGCTAGACCGTTAGTCTGACGCGGAACTGAAACATAAGTATATTGTCACTAGGTGATAATGCGCATCTCAACTGTTTGGAACACAAACCTAGCTGCTGCAAAATACCCACCAGTCGGGATGTTCACCGGCGGCGGACTAGCTGCAAGGAAACGACAGCAGACACACATCCACAAAACAAATAAAATGCGCACTGTTTGCTACCTTTCCACCCCGAACAACAAAATCATGTCACGAAATCCTCGTCCAGAAGCCCCTTCCCATATTAGCCTTTTAAAGATCCTGTATTTGTACAGGCCCTCTTTATGAGCCTCCAAAGTCACTCGGGCTTGTCGAAACATCGGAACCAGGTCAGTCGAGACAATGAAACGGAATCCTCTTCCTAGTCAACGGACTACCCGCTGTAACCAACGCGACCCCCCTAGGAGCTCAAGATATCGACAGGCGTCTTTGGTAAGCAAGGATGGCTTCCGCAAATATGTTTGCGGTTCTGGACGCACGTGAAGGAGCCATGATGGGTCCGGGCTGAATATACACTGCAAGGAGGAAATAATCAAAAGGAACACACGCAGCCGCTAGCATTCACATAAGTGCACAAGTCCCTATGCCCGAACGCCCGATGGCAAATATTCCCTCAACTCAAGCAGCAACCATCTTATAACTAGAACAATATCCCAAACCAAAGAACCATGCAGGAAGGAAGTGAACGAACATGGCATAAAAGTAGCAGTAATAGGATCTGCTACCTGCTGTGCATAAAGGCTGTTCTTTTCAAGGGCTATGGGGTGATTCTACACGCAAGCCGGGAATTGCGTAATAGCCATCGGCACGTATGTATGTAGAGATGCACGACTGAATGAACGCTAAGCAGGCCGCATCAGGCGACTACACTCAAGAACGAACAGCATGTTCTACAGATGGGATGTTCTCTGGCATTGCACGCACCTGGTCCTATCCCTGGCGGCCGGCGACCCGTGCCTGCAAGAATAACCATAAAGGCAACGCACACGACAACCACAGGAAACGCAGAGAAGAAACACCGTGTGCCCTTCTGCGCGACCCCATACGTGTGCTTTTTGATGCTCTCCGGTCGTGCGCTGGCAAACTGGCATACGCACAGCTCGACACTATCAGACAACTAAGGAATTAACTCAGCAACCTAAGTGACATCACCGACTATCCCATTACCAACTACGAAAGCTACGCCATCCATTCAGAACTACGGCGAAACAAGAAGCACTGTCAAAATCTACTTTACCATGTGCACCCGGTCGGTAGGACGGCGACTGCTGGCCAGCACCTGCAGGCACAGGAAGCACCAGCATGCATGCGCAACGGCATTTCACAAAGCTTGCTGGAACCCCCTTCTCCAGGTTTTCTGGTGAAGCGCACAACAACAGACGGCAGCACTACAAAGCATATCCCTCTGACACGCGCTGTGCTTCGATCAGGGACAGCTCAGAATGACTGCCAGTAGGGTCCCTCTGTTTATGCCGGAAACGCGAATGCGCACAACCAACTGCGCCTGCCACCACATATGCCGCAAGCATCGGCTTTTCTGGAGCAGAGGCGTGCATAACTGTACTCATGTGCAAAACGGCCAACGCCACGAGCTCCCCATAAACGTTTTTACCAATGTCTTTATGTCAACAGGCGGGCCAATGGCCTGGGAGTATCCGAGATACTCGCAGATTTGCGCTGATACCGATACTTCAAGCAATTCTAAACAGCAGGCTGCTGCAACCACCGTCCGGTATGGACAAGCTACTATAAGAGCACAAAGGGCCATTAAGATATATAGCTACCGATAAAGTGCTGTAACTTTAGGCTTTCACTCACCTGGGCTCAGGGGTGGCTTTGGCGGAAGATCACCTGCAAAGACACACAACAAGGCAGCTGTTAAATGGCATGGATGAAAAACCATTCGGTCTAGCTTCCTAGGCAATTGTGCACGAATAATAATAGTATTTGAAGTGGAGCATTCTGGTCTTGATTAAGCATAAACAGCTTCCACAAAGATTCAGAGACCAGCGTCCGCCGAGCTCGTGAAGGAACACTTGGTCAAAGGCTAGAACAACCACGTCTGCAGATACCCTTTCCGCCAACTAGTGTCCTTCAAAGACCGCACCACAACTGCACAAGAGTACCCAAACCTAGCCATGAAGAGGTACGAAACGCTGAATTATTCCACTGTACCTTGCGTTCCCGAGCCCTTGGACGCCAATGGTCGACGGAAACCTGTGGTAAACAAAGCATTCCAAAGCACGCAAAAGCGACCGCTGTAGGTCATTAGGTTCCCAGACTGCCCACCAGTGCACTTGCACGCAGCACCACCCCACTCCTATGCACAAGCCTGCTGAAGGCTGGAGCCGCCTACACACGCGTACAGGACTCCAACGCAACCCAGCGGCAAAACAAGTCTGCAAGCCATTGTATTGGGAGGGACGGCCATCGAGTGTGCCGTTCGCCATAGACATGCAACCTGATTAATCCGTTGCTTCTACTTAGTGATGCGGTTGCTACAATGCCGAAAGCAGCATTTGGTCTTCATGACGCACCTGACGGAGATGCCGAGCCCCGCGATAGTGAAGCTGCATCAGAAGCCAAAGACGAAAGAAAAACAAGGTGGAAACCTCAGTTAACGTGCCCATTCGCTACCCCACCAAATAGCCAAACGTATAGCACGAACTCGGTAGAGTCCTTTCGAAATCTCGGCTCTCAGATGCACGCGCTATCATGCCGTTCGCTACCAGACACAACCAATGACTCCGCGACCTTTCGCTTCCATCCAGCGCTCTTGCCAGCACATGTGCGAGCCATGGGCAAACAGCCTGCATATGGCTTCAACGCCGCTCCCACAACGGTACAACTATCCTCTCAGTGTGCCTTATCTGTCTGCATCGGGGACGTGGAGATGCAGCGAAAGCTGCACCTTCTGGTGCAAATGCGTGCGCCACGTCATACAGATTTGCTGAGAAAACGCGGAAACGACGACCAGGAGGTGTAGACGGTCCACCCACGGCAGACAGCACCAGACAAACTGGTTACCAGGCCGTCCGTCTAACCATACCCACACAACAGCAAATAAATGCTTCGCTCGCAGACCGCCCCAAACTATTCAACTGAAACATAGTTCGCTGAAGCCCACGCACCCAACCCATGTGAAGAAAACGCTAAAAATACCACTATCGCCCTTCATATAACCACTGCTTAAGCAAGCACTAACACCTCAGCGCCGCTGCCTCATTGCATTCAACAGCGTTCCACCAACTAAGCTCTACCCACATGCATGCCGTGAAGGAAGGTGCGCGGTAACAACATGCACACAAACGCGTAAACGCACCACACGCAGAGGATAGAGCCCAGAACACTCAACTAGGCAAGCATCCAACGATATTCAACGGAAAACACCACCGTCGAGTAAAAGATATCTGCTTCCACCATTGCAGTGCATGGGCGTAGTCACCCTGTAAATCAATGCGTTGGAGCTGGCACGTCCCGTTGCTTTAGGGCCAAACATTATCAGACAGTGCGGCAAACGTGCTCTGTGGAGAAGTGCTAGACCGTTAGTCTGACGCGGAACTGAAACATAAGTATATTGTCACTAGGTGATAATGCGCATCTCAACTGTTTGGAACATAAACCTAGCTGCTGCAAACTACCCACCAGCCGGAATGTTCACCGGCGGCGGACTAGCTGCGAGAACACGACAGCAGACACGCATCCACAAAACAAATAAAATGCGCACTGTTTGCTACCTTTCCACCCCAAACAACAAAATCATGTCACGAAATCCTCGTCCAGAAGCCCCTTCCCATATTAGCCTTTTAAAGATCCTATATTTTTGTACACGCTCTCTTCATGGCCCTGCAAAGTCACTCGGGCTTGTCGAAACAACGGAACTAGGTGAGTCGAGACAATGAAACAGAACCCTCTCCCTAGTCAAACGACTACCCGCTGTAACCAACGCGAGCCCCCTAGGAGCTCAAGATATCGACAGGCGTCTTTGGTAAGCAAGGACAGCTTTCGCAAATATGATTGCAGTTCTGGACGCACGTGAAGGAGCCATCCTAGTTTGGGCCTGGATAGGAACTGCAAGGCAGAAACAATCAAAAGGAACACACGCAGCCGCTAGCATTCACATAATTGCACAAGTCCCTATCCTCGAACGCCCGATGGCAAATATTCCCTCAACTCAAGCAGCAACCACCTTATAACTAGAACAATATCCAAAACCAAGGAATCACGCACAAAGAAAGTGAACGAACATGGCATAAAAGTAGCAGTAACAGAATCTGCTACCTGCTATGCGTAAAGGCCGTTCTTTTCAAGGGCTATGGGGTGATTCTACACGCAAGCCGGGAATTGCGTAATAGCCATCGGCACGTATGTATGTAGAGATGCACGACTGAATGAACGCTAAGGAGGCCGCATCAGGCGACTACACTCAAGAACGAACAGCATGTTCTACAGATGGGATTTTCTGTGGCATTCCGCTCACCTGGTCCTATCCCTGGCGGCGCATCACCCATCCCTGCAAGAGTAACCATAAAGGCAACGCACAGGACAACCACAGGACACGCAGAGAAGAAACACCCTGCGCCCTTCTGCGCGGCCCCATACGTGTGCCTTTTGATGCTCTCCGGTCGTGCGCTGGCAAACTGGCATACGCACAGCTCGACACCATCAGACAACTAAGGAATTAACTCAGCAACGCAAGTGGCATCACCGACTATCCCATTAGTAACTACGAAAGCTAAGCCATCCATTCAGAACTACGGCGAAACAAGAAGCACCGTCAAATTCTACTTTACCATGCGCACCCGGTCGGTAGGACGGCGACTGCTGGCCAGCACCTGCAGGCACAGGAAGCACCAGCATGCATGCGCAACGGCATTTCACAAAGCTTGCTGGAACCCCCTTCTCCAGGTTTTCTGGTGAAGCGCACAACAACAGACGGCAGCACTACAAAGCATATCCCTCTGACACGCGCTGTGCTTCGATCAGGGACAGCTCAGAATGACTGCCAGTAGGGTCCCTCTGTTTATGCCGGAAACGCGAATGCGCACAACCAACTGCGCCTGCCACCACATATGCCGCAAGCATCGGCTTTTCTGGAGCAGAGGCGTGCATAACTGTACTCATGTGCAAAGCAGCCAGCGCCACGAGCTCCCCATAAACGTTTTTACCCATGTCTTTATGTCAACACGTGGGCCAATGGCCTGGGAGTATCCGAGATACTCGCAGATTTGCGCTGATACCGATACTTCAAGCAATTCTAAACAGCAGGCTGCTGCAACCACCGTCCGGCATGGGCAAGCTACTAGTTGCATAAGAGCACAAAGGGCCATTAAGATATATAGCTACCGATAAAGTGCTGTACCTTTAGGCTGTCACTCACCTGGGCTCAGGGGTGGCTTTGGCGGAAGACCAACTGCAAAGACACACAACAAGGCAGCCGTTATGTGGCATGCATGAAAAACCATTCAGCCTAGCTTCCTAGGCAATTGTGCACGAATAATAATAGTATTTGAAGTGGAGCATTCTGGTCTTGATTAGACATAACAGCTTCCACAAAGATTCAGAGACCAGCGTCCGCCCAGCTCGTGAAGGAACACATGGTCAAAGGCTGGAACAACCACGTCTGCAGATACCCTTTCCGCCAACTAGTGTCCTTCAACGACCGCACCACAACTGCACAAGACTACCCAAAACTAGCCATGAAGAGGTACGAAACGCTGAATTATTCCACTGTACCTTGCGTTGCCGACCCCTTGGACGCCACTGGCCGACGGAAACCTGTGGTAAACAAAGCATTCCAAAGCACACGAAGGCGACCGCTGTAGGTCATTAGGTTCCCAGACTGCCCACCAGTGCACTTGCACGCAGCACCACCCCACTCCTATGCACAAGCCTGCTGAAGGCTGGAGCCGCCTACACACGCGTACAGGACTCCAACGCAACCCAGCGGCAAAACAAGTCTGCAAGCCATTGTATTGGGAGGGACGGCCATCGAGTGTGCCGTTCGCCATAGACATGCAACCTGATTAATCCGTTGCTTCTGCTTAGTGATGTGGTTGCTACAATGCCGAAAGCAGCATTTGGTCTTCATGACGCACCTGACGGAGATGCCGAGCCCCGCGATAGTGAAGCTGCATCAGAAGCCAAAGACGAAAGAAAAACAAGGTGGAGCCCTCAGTTAACGTGCCCATTCGCTACCCCACCAAATAGCCAAACGTATAGCACGAACTCGGTAGAGTCCTTTGGAAATCTCGGCTCTCAGATGCACGCGCTATCATGCCGTTCGCTACCAGACACAACCAATGACTCCGCGACCTTTCGCTTCCATCCAGCGCTCTTGCCAGCACATGTGCGAGCCATGGGCAAACAGCCTGCATATGGCTTCAACGCTGCTCCCACAACAATACAACTATCCTCTCAGTGTGCCTTATCTGTCTGCATCGGGGATATGGAGATGCAGCGAAAGCTGCACCTTCTGGTGCAAATGCGTGCGCCACTTCATGCAGATTTGCTGAGAAAACGCGGAAACGACGCCCGGGAGGTGCAGACGGTGCACCCACGGCAGGCAACAGCAGACAAACTGGTTACCAGGCCGTCGGTCTAACCATACCCACACAACTGCAAATAAATGCTTCGCTCGCAGACCCCCCCAAACTATTCAACTGGAACACCGTTCGCTGAAGCCCACGCCCCAAACCCATGTGAAGAAAACGCTAAAAATACCACTATCGGCCTTCATATAACCACTGCTTAAGCAAGCACTAACACCTCAGCGTGGCTGCCTCGCTGCATTCAACAGCGTTCCACCAGCTAAGCTGTACCCACATGCATGCCGTGAAGGAAGGTGCCCTGTAACAACATGCACACAAACGCGTAAACGCACCACACACACGAGGATAGATGCCAGAACACTCAACTAGACAAGCATCCAACGATATTCAACGGAAAACACCACCGTCGAGTAAAACATATCTGCTTCCACCACTGCAGTGCATGGGCGTAGTCACACTGTAGGTCAATGCGTTGGAGCTGGCACGTCCCGTTGCTTTAGGGCCAAACATTATCAGACAGTGCGGCAAACGTGCTCTGTGGAGAAGTGCTAGACCGTTAGTCTGACGCGGAACTGAAACATAAGTATATTGTCACTAGGTGATAATGCGCATCTCAACTGTTTGGAACACAAACCTAGCTGTTGCAAAATACCTACCAGTCGGAATGTTCACCGGCGGTGGACTAGCTGCGAGAACACGACAGCAGACACGCATCCACAAAACAAATAAAATGCGCACTGTTTGCTACCTTTCCACTCCGAACAACAAAATCATGTCACGACTTCCTTGGCCAGAAGCCCCTTCCCATATTAGCCTTTTAAAGATCCTATATTTGTACACGCTCTCTTCATGGCCCTGCAAAGTCACTCGGGCTTGTCGAAACAACGGAACCAGGTTAGTCGAGACAATGAAACGGAATCCTCTCCCTAGCCAACGGACTGCCCGCTGTAACCAACGCGACCCCCCTAGGAGCTCAAGATATCGACAGGCGTCTTTGCCAAGCAAGGGTGGCAAATATGTTTGTCGTGCTGGACGCACGTGAAGGAGCCATGATGGGTCCGGGCTGAATATACACTGCAAGGAGGAAATAATCAAAAGGAACACACGCAGCCGCTAGCATTCACATAAGTGCACAAGTCCCTATGCCCAAACGCCCGATGGCAAATATTCCCTCAACTCAAGCAGCAACCATCTTATAACTAGAACAATATCCAAAAACAAGGAATCACGCACAAAGAAAGTGAACGAACATGGCATAAAAGTAGCAGTAACAGAATCTGCTACCTGCTATGCGTAAAGGCCGTTCTTTTCAAGGGCTATGGGGTGATTCTACACGCAAGCCGGGAATTGCGTAATAGCCATCGGCACGTATGTATGTAGAGATGCACGACTGAATGAACGCTAAGCAGGTCGCATCAGGCGACTACACTCAAGGACGAACAGCATGTTCTACAGATGGGATTTTCTGTGGCATTCCACGCACCTGGTCCTGTCTCTGGCGGCGCATCACCCATCCCTGCAAGAATAACCATAAAGGCAACGCACAGGACAACCACAGGACACGCAGAGAAGAAACACCGTGTGCCCTTCTGCGCGACCCCATACGTGTGCTTTTTGATGCTCTCCGGTCGTGCGCTGGCAAACTGGCATACGCACAGCTCGACACCATCAGACAACTAAGGAATTAACTCAGCAACGCAAGTGACATCACCGACTATCCCATTACCAACTACGAAAGCTACGCCATCCATTCAAAACTACGGCGAAACAAGAAGCACCGTCAAATTCTACTTTACCATGTGCACCCGGTCGGTAGGACGGCGACTGCTGGCTAGCACCTGCAGGCACAGGAAGCACCAGCATGCATGCGCAACGGCATTTCACAAAGCTTGCTGGAACCCCCTTCTCCAGGTTTTCTGGTGAAGCGCACAACAACAGACGGCAGCACTACAAAGCATATCCCTCTGACACGCGCTGTGCTTCGATCAGGGACAGCTCAGAATGACTGCCAGTAGGGTCCCTCTGTTTATGCCGGAAACGCGAATGCGCACAACCAACTGCGCCTGCCACCACATATGCCGCAAGCATCGGCTTTTCTGGAGCAGAGGCGTGCATAACTGTACTCATGTGCAAAGCAGCCAGCGCCACGAGCTCCCCATAAACGTTTTTACCCATGTCTTTATGTCAACACGTGGGCCAATGGCCTGGGAGTATCCGAGATACTCGCAGATTTGCGCTGATACCGATACTTCAAGCAATTCTAAACAGCAGGCTGCTGCAACCACCGTCCGGCATGGGCAAGCTACTAGTTGCATAAGAGCACAAAGGGCCATTAAGATATATAGCTACCGATAAAGTGCTGTACCTTTAGGCTGTCACTCACCTGGGCTCAGGGGTGGCTTTGGCGGAAGACCAACTGCAAAGACACACAACAAGGCAGCCGTTATGTGGCATGCATGAAAAACCATTCAGCCTAGCTCCCGAGGCAATTGTGCACGAATAATAATAATATTTGAAGTGGAGCATTCTGGTCTTGATTAGGCATAACAGCTTCCACAAAGATTCAGAGACCAGCGTCCGCCGAGCTCGTGAAGGAACACTTGGTCAAAGGCTAGAACAACCACGTCTGCAGATACCCTTTCCGCCAACTAGTGTCCTTCAACGACCGCACCACAACTGCACAAGAGTACCCAAACCTAGCCATGAAAAGGTACGAAACGCTGAATTATTCCACTGTACCTTGCGTTGCCGACCCCTTGGACGCCACTGGCCGACGGAAACCTGTGGTAAACAAAGCATTCCAAAGCACACGAAGGCGACCGCTGTAGGTCATTAGGTTCCCAGACTGCCCACCAGTGCACTTGCACGCAGCACCACCCCACTCCTATGCACAAGCCTGCTGAAGGCTGGAGCCGCCTACACACGCGTACAGGACTCCAACGCAACCCAGCGGCAAAACAAGTCTGCAAGCCATTGTATTGGGAGGGACGGCCATCGAGTGTGCCGTTCGCCATAGACATGCAACCTGATTAATCCGTTGCTTCTGCTTAGTGATGTGGTTGCTACAATGCCGAAAGCAGCATTTGGTCTTCATGACGCACCTGACGGAGATGCCGAGCCCCGCGATAGTGATGCTGCATCAGAAGCCAAAGACGAAAGAAAAACAAGGTGGAAACCTCAGTTAACGTGCCCATTCGCTACCCCACCAAATAGCCAGACGTATAGCACGAACTCGGTAGAGTCCTTTCGAAATCTCGGCTCTCAGATGCACGCGCTATCATGCCGTTCGCTACCAGACACAACCAATGACTCCGCGACCTTTCGCTTCCATCCAGCGCTCTTGCCAGCACATGTGCGAGCCATGGGCAAACAGCCTGCATATGGCTTCAACGCCGCTCCCACAACGGTACAACTATCCTCTCAGTGTGCCTTATCTGTCTGCATCGGGGACGTGGAGATGCAGCGAAAGCTGCACCTTCTGGTGCAAATGCGTGCGCCACTTCATACAGATTTGCTGAGAAAACGCGGAAACGACGACCAGGAGGTGTAGACGGTCCACCCACGTCAGACAGCACCAGACAAACTGGTTACCAGGCCGTCCGTCTAACCATACCCATACAACAGCAAATAAATGCTTCGCTCGCAGGCCGCCCCAAACTATTCAACTGAAACATAGTTCGCTGAAGCCCACGCACCCAACCCATGTGAAGAAAACGCTAAAAATACCACTATCGCCCTTCATATAACCACTGCTTAAGCAAGCACGAACACCTCAGCGCCGCTGCTTCATTGCATTCAACAGCGTTCCACCAACTAAGCTGTACCCACATGCATGCCGTGAAGGAAGGTGCCCTGTAACAACATGCACACAAACGCGTAAACGCACCACACGCACGAGGATAGATGCCAGAACACTCAACTAGGCAAGCATCCAACGATATTCAACGGAAAACACCATCGTCGAGTAAAAGATATCTGCTTCCACCATTGCAGTGCATGGGCGTAGTCACCCTGTAAATCAATGCGTTGGAGCTGGCACGTCCGTTGCTTTAGGGCCAAACATTATCAGACAGTGCGGCAAACGTGCTCTGTGGAGAAGTCCTAGACCGTTAGTCTGACGCGGAACTGAAACATAAGTATATTGTCACTAGGTGATAATGCGCATCTCAACTGTTTGGAACATAAACCTAGCTGCTGCAAACTACCCACCAGCCGGAATGTTCACCGGCGGCGGACTAGCTGCGAGAACACGACAGCAGACACGCATCCACAAAACAAATAAAATGCGCACTGTTTGCTACCTTTCCACCCCAAACAACAAAATCATGTCACGAAATCCTCGTCCAGAAGCCCCTTCCCATATTAGCCTTTTAAAGATCCTATATTTTTGTACACGCTCTCTTCATGGCCCTGCAAAGTCACTCGGGCTTGTCGAAACAACGGAACTAGGTGAGTCGAGACAATGAAACAGAACCCTCTCCCTAGTCAAACGACTACCCGCTGTAACCAACGCGAGCCCCCTAGGAGCTCAAGATATCGACAGGCGTCTTTGGTAAGCAAGGACAGCTTTCGCAAATATGATTGCAGTTCTGGACGCACGTGAAGGAGCCATCCTAGTTTGGGCCTGGATAGGAACTGCAAGGCAGAAACAATCAAAAGGAACACACACAGCCGCTAGCATTCACATAAGTGCACAAGTCCCTATGCCCGAACGCCCGATGGCAAATATTCCCTCAACTCAAGCAGCAGCCATCTTATAACTAGAACAATATCCAAAACCAAGGAATCACGCACAAAGAAAGTGAACGAACATGGCATAAAAGTAGCAGTAATAGAATCTGCTACCTGCTATGCGTAAAGGCCGTTCTTTTCAAGGGCTATGGGGTGATTCTACACGCAAGCCGGGAATTGCGTAATAGCCATCGGCACGTATGTATGTAGAGATGCACGACTGAATGAACGCTAAGCAGGCCGCATCAGGCGACTACACTCAAGAACGAACAGCATGTTCTACAGATGGGATTTTCTGTCGCATTCCACGCACCTGGTCCTATCCCTGGCGGCGCATCACCCATCCCTGCAAGAATAACCATAAAGGCAACGCACAGGACAACCACAGGACACGCAGAGAAGAAACACCGTGCGCCCTTCTGCGCGGCCCCATACGTGCGCTCTTTGACTGCTCTCCGGTCGCGCGCTGGCAAACTGGCATACGCACAGCTCGACACCATCAGACAACTAAGGAATTAACTCAGCAACGCAAGTGACATCACCGACTATCCCATTACCAACTACGAAAGCTACGCCATCCATTCAAAACTACGGCGAAACAAGAAGCACCGTCAAATTCTACTTTACCATGTGCACCCGGTCGGTAGGACGGCGACTGCTGGCCAGCACCTGCAGGCACAGGAAGCACCAGCATGCATGCGCAACGGCATTTCACAAAGCTTGCTGGAACCCCCTTCTCCAGGTTTTCTGGTGAAGCGCACAACAACAGACGGCAGCACTACAAAGCATATCCCTCTGACACGCGCTGTGCTTCGATCAGGGACAGCTCAGAATGACTGCCAGTAGGGTCCCTCTGTTTATGCCGGAAACGCGAATGCGCACAACCAACTGCGCCTGCCACCACATATGCCGCAAGCATCGGCTTTTCTGGAGCAGAGGCGTGCATACTGTACTCATGTGCAAAACGGCCAACGCCACGAGCTCCCCATAAACGTTTTTACCAATGTCTTTATGTCAACAGGCGGGCCAATGGCCTGGGAGTATCCGAGATACTCGCAGATTTGCGCTGATACCGATACTTCAAGCAATTCTAAACAGCAGGCTGCTGCAACCACCGTCCGGCATGGGCAAGCTACTAGTTGCATAAGAGCACAAAGGGCCATTAAGATATATAGCTACCGATAAAGTGCTGTAACTTTAGGCTTTCACTCACCTGGGCTCAGGGGTGGCTTTGGCGGAAGACCAACTGCAAAGACACACAGCAAGGCAGCTGTTAAATGGCATGCATGAAAAACCATTCAGCCTAGCTTCCTAGGCAACTGTGCACGAATAATAATAATATTTGAAGTGGAGCATTCTGGTCTTGATTAGGCATAACAGCTTCCACAAAGATTCAGAGACCAGCGTCCGCCGAGCTCGTGAAGGAACACTTGGTCAAAGGCTAGAACAACCACGTCTGCAGATACCCTTTCCGCCAACTAGTGTCCTTCAACGACCGCACCACAACTGCACAAGACTACCCAAAACTAGCCATGAAAAGGTACGAAACGCTGAATTATTCCACTGTACCTTGCGTTGCCGGCCCCTTGGACGCCACTGGCCGACGGAAACCTGTGGTAAGCAAAGCATTCCAAAGCACACGAAGGCGACCGCTGTAGGTCATTAGGTTCCCAGATTGCCCACCAGTGCACTTGCACGCAGCACCACCCCACTCCTATGCACAAGCCTGCTGAAGGCTGGAGCCGCCTACACACGCGTACAGGACTCCAACGCAACCCAGCGGCAAAACAAGTCTGCAAGCCATTGTATTGGGAGGGACGGCCATCGAGTGTGCCGTTCGCCATAGACATGCAACCTGATTAATCCGTTGCTTCTGCTTAGTGATGTGGTTGCTACAATGCCGAAAGCAGCATTTGGTCTTCATGACGCACCTGACGGAGATGCCGAGCCCCGCGATAGTGAAGCTGCATCAGAAGCCAAAGACGAAAGAAAAACAAGGTGGAGCCCTCAGTTAACGTGCCCATTCGCTACCCCACCAAATAGCCAAACGTATAGCACGAACTCGGTAGAGTCCTTTCGAAATCTCGGCTCTCAGATGCACGCGCTATCATGCCGTTCGCTACCAGACACAACCAATGACTCCGCGACCTTTCGCTTCCATCCAGCGCTCTTGCCAGCACATGTGCGAGCCATGGGCAAACAGCCTGCATATGGCTTCAACGCCGCTCCCACAACGGTACAACTATCCTCTCAGTGTGCCTTATCTGTCTGCATCGGGGACGTGGAGATGCAGCGAAAGGTGCACCTTCTGGTGCAACCTCGTGGGCCGCTTCAGGCAGATTTGCTCCCCAAACTATTCAACTGAAACATAGTTCGCTGAAGCCCACGCCCCCAACCCATGTGAAGAAAATGCTAAAAAAATCGCAATCACCCGTCATATAACCACTGCCTAAGCAAGCACTAACACCTCAGCGCCGCTGCCTCGTTGCATTCAACAGCATTCCACCAGCTAAGCTGTACCCACATGCATGCCGTGAAGGAAGGTGGCCTGCAACAACACGCACACAAACGCGCAAAAGCACCACACGCACGAGGATAGATGCCAGAACACTCAACTAGACAAGCATCCAACGATATTCAACGGAAAACACCACCGTCGAGTAAAACATATCTGCTTCCACCACTGCAGTGCATGGGCGTAGTCACGCTTTAGAGGAATGCGCTGGCGCTGGCACGTCCCGTTGCTTTAGGGCCAAACATTAACAGACAGTACGGCGAAAGTGCTCTCCGTCGAGGAGTGCTAGACCGTTAGTCTGACGCGGAACTGAAACATAAGTATATTGTCACTAGGTGATAATGCGCATCTTAATTGTTTGGAACACAAACCTAGCTGTTGCAAAATACCTACCAGTCGGAATGTTCACCGGCGGTGGACTAGCTGCGAGAACACGACAGCAGACACGCATCCACAAAACAAATAAAATGCGCACTGTTTGCTACCTTTCCACTCCGAACAACAAAATCATGTCACGACTTCCTTGGCCAGACGCCCCTTCCCATATTAGCCTTTTAAAGATCCTATATTTGTACACGCTCTCTTCATGGCCCTGCAAAGTCACCCGAGCTTGTCGAAACAAGGGAACTAGGTTAGTCGAGGCAATGAAACGGAATCCTCTCCCTAGCCAACGGACTACCCGCTGTAACCAACGCGAGCCCCCTAGGAGCTCAAGATATCGACAGGCGTCTTTGCCAAGCAAGGGTGGCAAATATGTTTGCGGTGCTGGACGCACGTGAAGGAGCCATCCTAGTTTGGGCCTGGATAGGAACTGCAAGGCAGAAACAATCAAAAGGAACACACACAGCCGCTAGCATTCACATAATTGCACAAGTCCCTATCCTCGAACGCCCGATGGCAAATATTCCCTCAACTCAAGCAGCAACCACCTTATAACTAGAACAATATCCAAAACCAAGGAATCACGCACAAAGAAAGTGAACGAATATGGCATAAAAGTAGCAGTAATAGAATCTGCTACCTGCTATGCGTAAAGGCCGTTCTTTTCAAGGGCTATGGGGTGATTCTACACGTAACCAGGAATTGCGTAATAGCCATCGGCACGTATGTATGTAGAGATGCACGACTGAATGAACGCTAAGCAGGCCGCATCAGGCGACTACACTCAAGGACGAACAGCATGTTCTACAGATGGGATTTTCTGTGGCATTCCACGCACCTGGTCCTGTCTCTGGCGGCGCATCACCCATCCCTGCAAGAATAACCATAAAGGCAACGCACAGGACAACCACAGGACACGCAGAGAAGAAACACCGTGCGCCCTTCTGCGCGGCCCCATACGTGCGCTCTTTGACTGCTCTCCGGTCGCGCGCTGGCAAACTGGCATACGCACAGCTCGACACCATCAGACAACTAAGGAATTAACTCAGCAACGCAAGTGACATCACCGACTATCCCATTACCAACTACGAAAGCTACGCCATCCATTCAAAACTACGGCGAAACAAGAAGCACCGTCAAATTCTACTTTACCATGTGCACCCGGTCGGTAGGACGGCGACTGCTGGCCAGCACCTGCAGGCACAGGAAGCACCAGCATGCATGCGCAACGGCATTTCACAAAGCTTGCTGGAACCCCCTTCTCCAGGTTTTCTGGTGAAGCGCACAACAACAGACGGCAGCACTACAAAGCATATCCCTCTGACACGCGCTGTGCTTCGATCAGGGACAGCTCAGAATGACTGCCAGTAGGGTCCCTCTGTTTATGCCGGAAACGCGAATGCGCACAACCAACTGCGCCTGCCACCACATATGCCGCAAGCATCGGCTTTTCTGGAGCAGAGGCGTGCATAACTGTACTCATGTGCAAAACGGCCAACGCCACGAGCTCCCCATAAACGTTTTTACCAATGTCTTTATGTCAACAGGCGGGCCAATGGCCTGGGAGTATCCGAGATACTCGCAGATTTGCGCTGATACCAATACTTCAAGCAATTCTAAACAGCAGGCTGTTGCAACCACCGTCCGGCATGGGCAAGCTACTAGTTGTATAAGAGCACAAAGGGCCACTAGGATATATAGCTACCGATAAAGCGCTGTAAAGTTAGGCTTGCACTCACCTGGGCTCAGGGGTGGCTTTGGCGGAAGATCACCTGCAAAGACACACAGCAAGGCAGCTGTTAAATGGCATGGATGAAAAACCATTCAGTCTAGCTTCCTAGGCAATTGTGCACGAATAATAATAGTATTTGAAGTGGAGCATTCTGGTCTTGCTTAAGCATAACAGCTTCCACAAAGATTCAGAGACCAGCGTCCGCCGAGCCCGTGAAGGCACACTTGGTCAAAGGCTAGAACAACCACGTCTGCAGATACCCTTTCCGCCAACTAGTGTCCTTCAATGACCGCACCACAACTGCACAAGACTACCCAAAACTAGCCATGAAAAGGTACGAAACGCTGAATTATTCCACTGTACCTTGCGTTGCCGACCCCTTGGACGCCACTGGCCGACGGAAACCTGTGGTAAGCAAAGCATTCCAAAGCACACGAAGGCGACCGCTGTAGGTCATTAGGTTCCCAGACTGCCCACCAGTGCACTTGCACGCAGCACCACCCCACTCCTATGCACAAGCCTGCTGAAGGCTGGAGCCGCCTACACACGCGTACAGGACTCCAACGCAACCCAGCGGCAAAACAAGTCTGCAAGCCATTGTATTGGGAGGGACGGCCATCGACTGTGCCGTTCGGCATAGACATGCAACCTGATTAATCCGTTGCTTCTGCTTAGTGATGCGGTTGCTACAATGCCGAAAGCAGCATTTGGTCTTCATGACGCACCTGACGGAGATGCCGAGCCCCGCGATAGTGATGCTGCATCAGAAGCCAAAGACGAAAGAAAAACAAGGTGGAAACCTCAGTTAACGTGCCCATTCGCTACCCCACCAAATAGCCAAACGTATAGCACGAACTCGGTAGAGTCCTTTCAAAATCTCGGCTCTCAGATGCACGCGCTATCATGCCGTTCGCTACCAGACACAAACAATGACTCCGCGACCGTTCGCTTCCATCCAGCGCTCTTGCCAGCACATGTGCGAGCCATGGGCAAACAGCCTGCACACGGCTTCAACGCCGCTCCCACAACGGTACAACTATCCTCTCAGTGTGCCTTATCTGTCTGCATCGGGGACGTGGAGATGCAGCGAAAGGTGCACCTTCTGGTGCAACCTCGTGGGCCGCTTCAGGCAGATTTGCTCCCCAAACTATTCAACTGAAACATAGTTCGCTGAAGCCCACGCCCCCAACCCATGTGAAGAAAATGCTCAAAAAATCGCAATCACCCTTCATATAACCACTGCCTAAGCAAGCACTGACACCTCAGCGCCGCTGCCTCGTTGCATTCAACAGCATTCCACCAGCTAAGCTGTACCCACATGCATGCCGTGAAGGAAGGTGGCCTGCAACAACACGCACACAAACGCGCAAAAGCACCACACGCACGAGGATAGATGCCAGAACACTCAACTAGACAAGCATCCAACGATATTCAACGGAAAACACCACCGTCGAGTAAAACATATCTGCTTCCACCACTGCAGTGCATGGGCGTAGTGACGCTTTAGAGGAATGCGCTGGCGCTGGCACGTCCCGTTGCTTTAGGGCCAAACATTAACAGACAGTACGGCGAAAGTGCTCTCCGTCGAGGAGTGCTAGACCGTTAGTCTGACGCGGAACTGAAACATAAGTATATTGTCACTAGGTGATAATGCGCATCTTAATTGTTTGGAACACAAACCTAGCTGTTGCAAAATACCTACCAGTCGGAATGTTCACCGGCGGTGGACTAGCTGCGAGAACACGACAGCAGACACGCATCCACAAAACAAATAAAATGCGCACTGTTTGCTACCTTTCCACTCCGAACAACAAAATCATGTCACGACTTCCTTGGCCAGACGCCCCTTCCCATATTAGCCTTTTAAAGATCCTATATTTGTACACGCTCTCTTCATGGCCCGGCAAAGTCACTCGGGCTTGTCGAAACAACGGAACCAGGTTAGTCGAGACAATGAAACGGAATCCTCTCCCTAGCCAACGGACTGCCCGCTGTAACCAACGCGACCCCCCTAGGAGCTCAAGATATCGACAGGCGTCTTTGCCAAGCAAGGGTGGCAAATATGTTTGCGGTGCTGGACGCACGTGGAGGAGCCATGATGGGTCCGGGCTGAATATACACTGCAAGGAGGAAATAATCAAAAGGCACAACACGCAGCCGCTAGCATTCACATAAGTGCACAAGGCCCTATGCCCGAACGCCCGATGGCAAATATTCGCTCAACTCAAGCAGCAACCACCTTATAACTAGAACAATATCCCAAACCAAAGAACCATGCAGGAAGGAAGTGAACGAATATGGCATAAAAGTAGCAGTAATAGAATCTGCTACCTGCTGTGCATAAAGGCTGTTCTTTTCAAGGGCTATGGGGTGACTCTGCACGTAACCAGGAACTGCGTAATAGCCATCGGCACGTATGTATGTAGAGATGCACGACTGAATGAACGCTAAGCAGGTCGCATCAGGCGACTACACTCAAGAACGAACAGCATGTTCTACAGATGGGATTTTCTGTGGCATTCCACGCACCTGGTCCTGTCTCTGGCGGCGCATCACCCATCCCTGCAAGAATAACCATAAAGGCAACGCACAGGACAACCACAGGACACACAGAGAAGAAACACCGTGTGCCCTTCTGCGCGGCCCCATATGTGCGCTCTTTGACTGCTCTTGGGTCGTGCGCTGGCAAACTGGCATACGCGCAGCTCGACACCATCAGACAACTAAGGAATTAACTCAGCAACCTAAGTGGAAACACCGACTATCCCATTGCCAACTCTGAAAGCTACGCTAATTCGAGCTAAGACGAGGGGAGTGTACTGTCGGATTCTACGTTGCCATAAGTACCCTTGTGGGAGGTTCCCATTAACACAGCGACGCCTGCAGCCGGAGTAAGGACAAGCATACTTGCACAACAGCGCCTTTAAAGGCGCCAGCACAACATGCTAGTCACACATATATACGCGTGTAGCGCTGAAAGGGGGTCGTGCAATGCAGAGTTTTGCGAAATCTTCGGCAGTGCTTAAACATGGACATTTAATTCTGAATATGTTTCAGGGTAGGATTCAGCATTTAGAGCTTTGACGCTTTTCCGGCGCTGACAAACAACTGCGGCATAGCTGGAAGATGCCACAGCTGCTAGGTCGAGTCATGCTAGGTGAGTCAGAATGCCAGTTTGGAAAGAACACGTGGTTCTGGAATGAACGACGAACCTAAGGCGGGTACTGATCTTCGATGTGAAGAAGCTGCAACCCAGACAGGAAGGCATAAAGCGCACTTCGTGCAGCCAGCTATTTCCGAGTCCTTCTCGTCAGCATGCATTGCAACGAAGAATTCGAGGAGTCATCTACTCATCTTTCCAGCCTTATAAAACCAGGCACCGGCACTACAGAACATATCTCCCCAGCAGGCGACTCGATTCTATCCAGAAAGGATCAGGATAACTGGTGGGAGCGCTAATGCGCTCACATGCTGCGTGCACCGGCTTTTCTGAAGCAGACAGGTGCCCCAGTGCACTAAGCCGCAGAGTTGCCACCGTTTTGCTCCTCTCGGAAAAAAAGTGCACCAGTGCACTCATGTGCAGATTGACTAGTGTTATGAGCAACTATTAGTCGTTACACACTGTTTTACACCAGCAAGTGGGCGAACTGACTGCGAATGCCCGAGTTAGTTGGTCTCCACGCATCTACGCTGGCACCGGTGCTCCATGCAAATCCAGGGAAAAGGCTGCAGCAACCACCTGCCAGGCAGGAGCCAGCTACTCGCTTAACAGAAACTGCAGGGCCGGTAAAAACACCCAGCTAAGGATAAAGAGATCTAACAATCGAAAAACACTTACCGCTGCTCGATGATGGCTTCGGTAGACGGCCAACTACAACGACACACAAAACAGCCACATACGGTAATCATCATAAGCGTCCCATGTCATCCAAGCTACCCAGCGCACGCATCTGAGACAGCAAGCACCCACTGCGATAATGCGGCCGATTTTACGTGGGAGCTATGTAGTGCACCCCTCATAAGCGGTTAAGGAATCTAGCATCCGTCTAACTCTTGTACAAACACGCTAGCTCAAGTGCAGGGCCTGCAACTACAAAGAACGCTTCAGCACTCTCACACTCCTATGAGAAAACGTCTGTGCAAGTGCGTATGGGTTTGGTGAATCCACTGTACCTGTTAGTTCCGTTCCAGAGGAAGTTGATGGCAACCGAACGCCTACAGAAAGCCACAATGCGCATGCACATAAAGCAGCGCATGAAGAGCCTCCAGCTGACTAGGTTACGCCGACGTGCCTCCGCATGCAGGTTCAACAGAAGGGCGCTTGTTGGTACATCTACACACGGAAGTACAGCGTAAGGCAATGCACCAAGCTGCTTTACATTCCTACAGTGTTTTCTGACAGCACGGGCACAAACAACTTCGCACGTTCACCCAAAAGGAGAACGACTCCGGGATAGATGAGATGGGGAAATGAAACCAGTTGCCACTCTTTGCTTTAGAATGCAAAGAAGCATTTTTCAGACACTGCATTTGTACTAAATAGCACGTCTTCAAGGGCTCCCGGTGAGCGGTGGTATGCCACTTTACCGCAGAAATCGCCAAAGACGGTTTCGTGCTAGCACTGCAGCATAAACCATCAAACTGTTGCTTTTAATCGCTGCTGGTTTCGGTGGTGCACAGGTAGGTGCACCTTCGTTGACGCACCTGCCGGTGGAATGCCCATGGGCAATGTGAGTCCTGCAGAACAAGAGAGCCCCAAAATTCGTCCTTGGAGAACGTGAGTTACCGAAAGTGCCACAGGGGATAAGAGGCGCTTTCCGCAAGTCCCAACCTTCTTTACTTATGTGAAGCTCCACCTTCCACCCACCTGATGAAGCTGCGATTCCTCGGGAACTCGCCACACCTTTATATGGAGTACATTCGCAACACAACGTGAGCACCAACCCTCATGCGCTCGGCACCGAGTGGTTCATTAGCTTTCAAGTTTGCAGCATCCGAAGAATTTCACAAACGCGCGTCACTTCTGCACTAATTTATACTAAAAGAATGCATCTGTGAAGTGACCAAGAAGTCCTAGAATCAATTAAACACGTGTCTGCTAACCTTGTGCGCCTCGCCCGCTGCTGAATCCATCCCTACGCAAGTGACTACTGCTTTCGACTCCTGAGCATTAAATATAAAAGGCACAATAGGCTGTTATCCAATTCTGCGTCCTGCAAACCACCTCCTCAAACGGCTATGGTCTCGGAACGTAGTTGCTCATGGGTAGGTCTTGAAAGCCACTATCAAACTTCTCACCTCCGCCCGGAAGCCACGATCTCAAGCCAGTAGCGTCCACGCTGGGTTTCCGCGAAAGCCATTTACGCTGCTCATTGCAGGAAGCCGCATATACAAGCATGGTTTAAGCACCTTGAATGCTGCGGCGGCAAGCCCTGAGTGCCTCTGTTCATGAACGTGCACAATATGCACTCACATGTCAGGACAAGAAATACGGAATTATTGGCATTGGCAACTCACCTCTAGTCTCCCCGCGTCCCGCATCTTTAAAACCAGAACAGCTTCTCTGTCCCCCTTTGTAACAGTTACCTCATATTCTGCACCCACAAGCATGATGCATATGCCGCGAAGGGTTGGAAGCACAAAGCATATATGCAAGCACACCTTCAGCACATGCTGCAAGACACCCCGCCTGAGTGCGCGCAGATGCAGACGATTCAAATGCCGGACCTGCATGTTGGCCCGAAAAGGCCGACGAAAGCATCAAGGTTTCTATAGCATTCCAGTCACTGTGGAACTTCTCAACAAGCATCTGTACGGAAATACCACAACACCACGCATGCGCAAACTAACCAAAATCAGATAAACAAATGGGTGTAAAACTTTCAGGGTTTGAATCTCAGTCCAGCCACAGGAGGAAACGACGTGGGCTTCCGTGCAACAGCAACGCTGTCCAGCTCAGGTTCTCCTTTCCCCGAAACGCACCAGGCGAAGTCCTGTACCTGGCAGCGAGCCCTTTCCACCGGGAGTTCCCTACAGAACCACCATAGCCAGCAAACAATTATGGGGCAGCACAAAAAGAACAGTCCAGACTGAAGGTAGAGGAGGCACTGGCGGGCACGGACCCAAGCGTCTCCACAAAGCAGCCGGAGTATTTGCATTACTTCAGACAGTATTAGATCACTGCGTTAGCAAGCAGCCTGTAGACAACGTCGAGGAGTCACATCTGTCGTGCACATCGTGCAAACTCACAAGCTCGCTGTACTTGACTTTGAATACGCGTACTCCCATCAGGAGTTTGGCTTGTTTCTCTGCATGACACAGGCAACACACGGGGTCGACGCAACAGATCGTTCTCGCCTAAATCAGCAGCGCTATTTCCATGCACCTCTTCGGGCACATTCTACAGCATGGTCAGCGTTTTTACTGCCGCCGTTAAAAGACAAAGCGCAGAGACGGGGCCTGGCCTGGCACGAGGCGCTGTTGTGCACTTCTAACTTAGCAACGGCGCTTTTCGTTTGTTTTCCATTGTTCTCTCTGCACTTTTTCCAACTAGCCTCTTCGCCCCCTCTAGTTACCTGTAGGTCTCTTCAGAAAATCGGTCACCCACTCTTTGACAACCATCGGTTCAACATGCTTCTGAGGATAGCAGTGCATCATATGGAACCAAGGAATAAATGAAGGGATGAAGATCTGCAGTGAGAAAGCTGTCTTCGCAGCCCTCACTGATGCCCCCACGAATGTGGCCGTATCTACCCCTGGTTCCCAAGTGGGGGATGACGCTTGCCTCACCTCTCCGCCCTCCGCAAGGCGAATGGTAAACAAAATCGAAGATGTCAATAAGGACTCAGGAGGAGAGGCAATCCGCTTCATTTCTGTAGAGGCAGGAGCATTCCATGCATCAGCGGAAGAAACTAAAGTGGGAAGCTCCACTAAGGCGCTCACACGCCTTCTAAGTATATGCACGCGCGGGTGAGTCGCCCACTGTGAAGCACTGTAGTGTACTACAGAATCATTATATGTAATGCTATACATTGGCGGCTTACTAACACTGTGACCTTGCAGCAGAAGTGGGACTTCTTTAGACAAGTAGTCCTGCGTTGTTTCAAGGGTCTCCGCAAGCGCCTGCGGGGCACACTCCTTTTTGTGTATTGCCGCTCAGCAACTGCACAGTAGGAGCTCAAAATAGCTTGGTACGGCCTGCAGGAGTGCAAAGCTTGGTAAGCCCAAGCAACTCACCGTACGGAAGTCTTCTAGTTGGTAAGGCTGAGCACACAGCAACAAGAATAAAAGTCAAAATGCAACTTTGCAGGAAGGCAAGCCACCTAGACTGGGATGCCGCTAAATTTGGAGACCCACTTCGTACTTACATGCCATAAGTTTTCGGCCGGTACTTGAACCTTCGCCGATACTACAAGGGACCCAACCTTGAAATTCATAGACTCCTCTGGAAAGGAAAAACACGAGTTAGCAGCGCAGTCAACGCATCTACTGCGGGGACCAGCCAGAATCCCCTATGTAGGGAGTATCCCGCTGCTCCATTCAGTGTGCCGGTTATACGGGTGCTAGCCAAGCTGCTTAATTTCACAATTCATTCGGCGGCTGAGTTGGCCCTCTTTACGTACCGCTGCATCTACCCAGCCAGTCTCCTACTCTTGCAATCAAAACGTTTGGAAAATCTTGGCCCTATAAAGACGCGTTGAACAGGACGCCAAGCAAGAATATTGAGAGCACGCATACGGACCCTGCTTCACCAAAGACAGCGTTTTGGTTGGGTGGGCCTCCCAAGCGAGCCTTCTACACTGCTAAAGTGAAGCAGCACGATCCAGAGATGCGGCATCAGTCTGCCTTGATGGTGAGAACTCGTAGGCGTACTAATTTTGAGGCGCATGAAGCTGTCGATACAATTTCGCGAGGCTTTAGCCCCATACTGTCAAATGCTTACCTCCCTATTGCAAAGGTCCAACTGCCCGGAGGCTTCTGACGCTTCTGCCAGCGACCGAAAATTTCCGTTTGGCTGCTTAACCTGCAATCCAGTGAAACATCGTCTCACAAGAAATGCCACCGCAACCAGAGACAATGTTGCTGCCAGTGCAACCCACACAGCACGCATGGACCTGGCGCTTGATTTTCCCAGTAGCTGCTTCCCTTCGCCATCTTGCTTAGCCTCCAGAGGAGAGGAGACCCTCAGGTCTCCGTCTCCCAGGTAAGCAGCTTCATTCGAGGTGTCATGCAAATATATCTTTGAAACAGGGGCGCGGTTCACTTCCGTCCACCCGTCTACTCGATCCTCGGGAAGGGCCATCTTTGGGATTTCAGCTATGATGACATCTATTTCGGGACTTGTGCGCATTCATTGAGTCCACTCATTCCCCGGTAGCAACGCGGCACTGTGCAGATTCGTAGGAAAACTGCCTTATTGTATCGGGTTGAAATAGGGCGGTTCGGAACAGATTAAGAGCAACTGTCGAAAGGGCGCGTCTTTTGGGTTTCCTGCCGTCTCCATGCGCCAACAATGCAGCACCTAAAATATGCTCAAATATTCCTTTCGTTGGTAAGTAGGCATCCATTCAAATGTTACTGGAGACAGATATTCGGTGGCAGCATGATCACCAAAACGAGCGTGAGATCGCAACCGTACTCCTCCTCCCACGTGGGCTTTTGAAAGAAAAATGAATTGTTTCAGCCCCCAAAAGTAATTATATATATGAAAATTAGTCGTATAACCGACAAGATTTGCTAGGCGCCTTCAAGCCAGGAAGTGTCTGTGGAGGGCCATAGAACGCCATGCACTGTCCAGCGTTGTTAAGATGATAAAATTCTGGAACTTCTTAAGGCTTTCAGAAACCAATAAAACTTCAAGAAGATTATATTTTCAATGCAAAGCTTTGAACACTGCAAAACTAACTAGTGCGGACTTTCCGGGCCCCACAATATTCATCTCGTGACCCTGCACTGGCACTGGGTCCCAGGTTGCTGCTGCATAGATCAATAACGAAACATATAATGGAAATGGAAAACTTTTCACAGATATTATGACCACCTGTTACCAACATTTAAGGGGTAAAATGCAAGGGAAGAGCTAGTCGTCTAGTTTGCGACGCTGCATAGGACGCGTGTACTATCTGTTCCTGCGAACGAGCGGCGCCTGGAATTGTTGCCCGGCTTGTAGAAACTGCAAAGCCAAACGTGCTTGCCGTTATGCGGCTACCATGTAAGCAAACCCATCCTTAGTTTTAGCCCGTTCAATGCCAACAAGGGCTCGTGCTGGCCCATGTCGCTTCCATTGAGGGCAAACTTCTCGCCGCCAATGCTTCGATTTATCCGATTTGAATTCCGACTTGATGCACTGAGAGTCTTCCACTGCTTCAATTGCTCCTTCCACCATAACTTGCTCGGTCCCTCTGCATGCAGCTATAACTGTGGCAACAGTGGCATCTTGAGCTACGTTGTAGCGTGCTTCCCGTCATGCTGATTCTCGTATCCCGAGACTGCAGAGGGTCAAGTAAGCGCTTAAACAGAGTCTGCTCTACAGCCTAAAATGCGGCCTAAAGTGCATGCTAGCGCAGGCAGGGAAGCGACACTGACTGTTCGTACACGCAGCTTGTAGCACTAGTTTCACCAATGAGAGTTGCAGCCCGTGACAGGTCGGCACGTATCCCCACCTGCCCAATCCTTAGGGCAGTTGCACCTAGCAATCCTGGAGGCTGGAGGGGTGGCAGCTGGTCTTTTTCAAAACCTTCCTTCAAGTCTTTGACTCGATCGCAGCTCATGAGGGTCCTCAGCCAAGGTCGAATACCCTCGTTTCACTTGGTAGCACCGCATGGTTCATTGGGCTAGCGCAAGCAACGAGTCCTATCCCCGCGCAGCAGGGCAGCCTAGGGCCTACCAACAATGGGCAGCATGAATACATCGGGGAAGCCCTAGCATGCTAAATTGAGAAGTACCAGTCTCTGGCTAGCAGAAGTCCAATGATGTACCCGAAGGTTCATATATAATTGATTCATAGCAGGCCTGTCCCCGCAAAAAGGCAATTGGCCTGATCGGCAGCAGATAGTGAACTACTCGGCGAAAGAGTTAAAGCCACTCAGACTATGGAATACGTTCTCATAAAAGAAAGCAAACACGCCACTTCCTCAACGTCAGGTAAGGAAGGATATGGAAACTTTCGAAGCAACCCAGATTTTGAGAGCATAGATATTGGGGGTGTGAATACCAGGGGAGATTAGAAGCGGTAATCGACTGTATCCAGCCGGTTCGGCAATCAGATCGCCAGCAAGACGTATCGAGCAGTGTATCCGCTTAGTTTGCAATAGACGGGATCATACGATATTGCAGATGCAGGAAGAAAGCTAAGAAACTGGAGAAGCAGGACTTCGAGCAGTGCAGCCAAGAAAACAAGCAAAGCTACTGCGGGAAATGCCGGCAAGCAGACATGACAGCCGCAGTGACAGATCTTCCTCAAGCCAGTTCCCTGCTTATCCAAGTTTGCATTAATGATCAGGAGTTGCTACGGTTACTTGAAGGAGCCTCCGAAGCGGATCTGATATCTGAAGCCCCGGCGAGGACGTGAAGCCTCCTAGTTCATTCGTTGGTTAAGCCTCTGCGACTGCGCTTTGCGGATGGCAGACAGGATGCGAGAATGGGTAAAACCATTGACGTAAAACGAGAGCTCCGTTTTAAGTATTGCTGTGGCGCAATACTTCTATAACGGACCAGTTCACTTCGGCAAAACCCTGCTCCTGCTGCGGGCAACTTAGTGAAGGGTGCTCATGAACCCTTTAAGACGCAACTGTGGAGGTAAATGTGCCGGGAAGAGATGAGGGAGGTGACCTCTCAGCCATTCCAAATCCACTTGCATCCTCTACAGTGAAAGGAGTGGACCCAGTACCCCAAGGAGAAAGAATCGAGGAGGCTTCTACGGAGTGCAGAGGAACTGCAAGGAACGGTAGCGAAGCGCATGCAATCCGTCGCGATGGTCATATGACGACCGCAGTTTGGGGAGTAAACATCCGGAGAACAGCAGGAGCGGGCAAAATTGGAGGAAGAGCTGTTAGCTGTACTCCGTAACAAGGAGCTTCCAGTGGCCTGGCTGCCGGGTGGCCACTCAATGCACCGCATTGAACCCATCCCCATAGCAGCTCGAAGCATTGTTCCAAGGTGCACATCTTGAGGCTGAAATCGAGTGTCAAGCAAAAGAACAGCTAAAGTGGACAAGGTTCAACCTTCACCTATCGCCGTGGGCGATATTACAGTTTTGGCGAACAAAACTGACGGGATGCAGCGCATAAGCACCGGCTTCAAGCCCCTCAACAAAATCACGGCACAATAGAAGTTTCCAATGCACCGGAACGATTAACCGCTTGACTGCTTGTAGGCTTCAGCAGTCTATTCATCAATGTACTTCGCCGATGCGCCTTTGCAGGTCCCAAAACAGCACGACGATAGGCACAAGCGTGCGCTCCATACCTAGGGTGCCACGGTGTGTTTTGGGAGTTATTGTGGCCAATCACTGAGGGATGAGCGGTGAGATACATGGATAGTGTGCTTATGTTCAGGGTTTAGGGTTTAGGGTTTAGGGTTTAGGGTTTAGGAGCAGGAGCATTTGCACCGCCTACGGTTTGCTGTGCAACTGCTACGTGCGAAGCATCGGTTCGTGAGAGCACTGCAGTTTTCCTTTTCATGCAAACTGGTAGTTCCTTAGGGTTTTATGACTTTGCAGCTGGAGGAGAATCACATGTGGCCAAGATAGAGGCAGTTTGAACCTGGCAACTAGCCCTATACACTTGCTAGGGCGCCCACAAGCTCCTTGATCTTGCATTATACTACTGCAAGCGCATTCCCGGTTTCGTTCGCACCGCCGCCCCTTTAACAGATATACATAAAGGCAAACAACTTACAAGCGAGATAGAGAGACGATGAAGCCTCCAAAAGCCTTACCAGACACCCAGCAAACGCCTCCAGTGCTCGTGGGCCCTAAATTCGAAAAGCATTTCTTCCTCGCGATCGAAGCCAGTGGTTGGGCTGATGCTCTCTCAGCAGGCCATTAGCTCGATGAAGCATTATAAAACGCCTGCTACTCAAACAGCTTCACGGCAAGGCATCACATGTACCGGAGCTCTGCGTGGTCTAGTCGGGAGGCTACCGTGCCTGCATTATTTGCGTGGCAGGGGTTTCACACTTCAAGCCATCCATCAATCCCTGACAGACCTGACGAAGAGCTTTCAGCAATATGATCATTCACCAGTGGCTTTGGTGGTTTGTGTAGCACGACTTTACAGTCAAGCATATCAAGGGTACCACCCAAATTGCCGCTGAGTCACTCTCCCGACGCCCTAAGGGTGAGGCAATGTGTTCCGGTACTGTACTTTTCTGCGGTGATTCAGGCTTCCACGCTGGAATGGGTTCTTCCTGCTTCTTTGGCATTCATGTGGGTGCAATCCCCGCTAAAATCACCGGCATGTGGCTGGTTTAACTCTACAGCGCCGAAAATGATATGTTGTTACCAGACGAAGCGTGCACTCCTCTTATTATAGGTTTGCGATTCGCTTTGCAAGGGAAATTTGTGCCGCATCCACGGTCATGTTTTACTGGGTCACGGAGGTGTCAGCACAACAGTAGGGGAGGCGGCTAGGTCCTTTAGGAGGCCTAAGGGGGCGGATTCGCCCGTCAGCTTAGGAATATGCCTTCACTTGCCCAGTATGTCAGCAGTAGAGAACGCCGAACGCTCTCAAACCTAAGCTTTTGCAGGTCATTTCAATCCCAAAGGATCAGGACCAACATCTCTGTGGATTGCATAGTAGCTTAAAACGCAATTAGAGGCTCCGCCACCGCCTACGTCGTTGACAGCAAATATGGTCGCTTCATCCCCTGTTCGAGTTCAGTTAAGGCAGAAGGACTGACTCAACTGTTCATTCATTACGCCTGGAAGCTACACAATTCCCCAGACAGTGTCATTAATTACAGGGACCTGAGGTTCGTTACCACCTTCTGGCGAATTCATGAAGCAGCTTAATGCTGACCCCAGCGTGATCACCGCGAATCATCAGGAGGCAGACGGCCAGACTGAACGCACCAGCAGCTCTCTTCTGCAGTACCTGCGACTCTATACTCAGAAGAATTCATAGAAATGGCTAGTTCCTTGTGCAGCATGGGTTTATAATACAAATATGCACTCTTCGGCCTGTGGCTCTCCGGCATCCTTGCTCTGCAATGAAACACCATCGCCTGACCCGACCGTAGAGTTGGCTGTCCCAAGTCATCCCCGTATCCTCACAGCATCTGGCTTCCATAAATACCTTGCACTAGCGCAGGGGTGTATGAGGAAGGTACAAACACGCCAAACAAGAAACTATGCCAAGCGATATTCAGTAATAACTTTCAACCCAAGTGATCTGGCTCTAGCGGATTCGCATGCTCGTCGAAGTGCACACGAGAACGACAAGCCGAAAAAGCCCGCTAGGAGTTGGGTAGGGCCCTCCTCTGTTCAATCTCGGGTTATTGTATTGGCTTACAAAGTGAGCGTACCCTCAACTTGGAGTTGCCATCATGCTATCAATGTGGGCCTTCCCAAAAGGTTCTGCGGATCACAGAAATTTCTCCATGCTCTCAGTGCAAAACCGCAGCATGGCCAGAGCGAGAAAGAGCAGCTGCAGGAGACGGAGCTACTAAACACAAGTGTACCGACACGCAGTTAAGTAACCAGGGAACAGGCAACCAAAATTATTAAAAAAATAATAGATAATAAATTACAAAGATATATTTATAAAGTAATATGTTTAAATCATTTTTTTAAATTTCAATATAAATATCTTCCTATTACAAAAAATACAAAAGAGGGAGATATTATTTATTTAGGAGAAACTATACAATTAAAAATAGGTAATATTTTGCTGGATTGGAAACCCAGGTACCAGCGCTTCCATTAATAAGAAAGTATAAATGTTTGAATAGTTTGGCAGGTTTCTGACGGACGCTTACGCGCAGCGATACCTCATGAACACCTAAGAGCTCTTCTCTATTCAGCAGTAGCGATTGCACATGTGAGCATGCACATCGCTGCCTAATTATGCGGTTTAATTCACTCTTCGGTGGCTGTTGCAGGGAAGCTCATATTCACATGCGCCAGTGCCCTTCTGCTCTCAGTAATTTTCCTTTATGATCTACGCACCCCCCCTCTATACAGTTAGCGCAAAAGCGCCGCCATTTGCATACTTATTTTCTCCACCTTTTAATGCTGGGGGACCCCGCTCAGGCTGTTTCGGATTCTTCTCTCTGGGACCATCGTATATAGTCTTTTATGGGATGCTCACACGAAGACCGCTCCCAACCAGTGCAAGCAGCAAGAAGCGCCTCCACTCACCAGCGCCCACGCCAATGAGCGATCCCACTGTCGCGGGTAGAGGTTCAGCAACTGCAGGGGCAGAGTGCAGCCCCATCTTCCTGGAAACCCTTTTCCTTTCCTTTTTGCACTTCATTGTCATGACAGCCAAGCGCACGAAGAGGTGTGCCTCTTGGGGGAACAGGGTTGCAGATGCAGCATGCGCTGTGTGACGCTACGACGCGCATTCCTACTTGCTTGCAGGCTGATGAAGGAGGATCAAGTAAGTGTTTAAAGGCAGTCTACACTACTGACTACAATGCTAGCGCATGCAGCAGTTATTCGTGCATGTGGCGTGCAGCGCTACGTGCAACAAGGCGTGTTAGAGCTCATGAGAGGCCAGCCGGCGCCCCAGCCAGCCCAGGCACTACGGCAGCTGTGCCTGGCACAACTGGAAGCTGGAGGGGAGGTAGCTGCCTCAGTTCAAGTCTTAGACTCGATCGTAGCTCATTACGGTCCTCGGCTACGGTCGGGGTCTAACGCTACCCCGCACAACCTCCAGGCATCCTGGAGATAGCTGTCCAGCGGTCTGCACAGGTGGGGGCAGTAGCCGGCCTGTCATGGGATACAACGCACTGTGCTGCAGTTAGTGAAGTTAGTGCTGCAACGCAGTCCCACCTGCACACCCAACGAGCGTCCCTTTGCTGCATGTGCTAGCATTGTAGCCTGTAGTGTAGACTGCCATTGAACGCTTGCTTGATGCTCAGTAGTCATCCTACCGGCAAGAATGGATACGGGGATCAGCGTATGAAGAAAATGTTATATCCTGCAGTACGAAACACCACAAGGGTGCTCTGTGGCTGCAAATAGCTGGCTTTTGGGTTGCCCAAGTGCAGAGTGTACGCCTCAAGATCCCCCTTGAAAATCCTGTCTTTTTAAACAAGCAGCACGGGACGCATGACTTGCAACAGGCAAGAGCCTGCGCTGTAGTGCACAGTGCTCTCCGCTGCCATTACTTACCGGTCGTAGATACACTTGTTTAAGTGCATACACGCGATTTATACGGTGCACACACTGAGCGTATTGACCTTAAAATAACCTTAAAACATTAAAAATAGCCTCCCATTTGTATCCGGGTTCAATCCGCCTAAAGGAAGAAGAAAAATACTAATAACCCCAAAGCTGACCCCTTTGCGGGTCACTCGCCTACAGTGCCAGTCTCACAGCCCCAGACCCTGGGTGGCTGCAGAGCACTCTTGGCCTGATAGCCTTCTCTACAGTCTACTAGTGTCTTCATTTATCCATAATAATCTATTATTTGTGCTCTCTCTGCCTGATAGACCTCTAGAGATTCAACATGCGTACCAGTGTAGTGCTTGCGCACTACATGCACGGTGTGTAGTCTCCCCGACAGAGAACCCCATGCCCCCCACAGGCCAGGGTAGTGTAGAAGTCCCTCTCGAATCAAATATATTTTCCTTGAAAAATACAAAGTTTATTCCTAAATGTTGTAAGAAATGCTACTAAAAAGAGCTGAGCGGTGCGGGCCCTTCGGGGGGGGGGCTTCGCTCGATACCCTTTGCGGGGGCCCCCCGGTTTCATGTTTTGACGCGCCGTTTCTGTTGATCTGAAATGGCATTTCTTTGTCTTTCTCTCGTTTCTAAAAAATAAAATATATTTAAAATTAGCAGACTTCACCTTCAATTCCTTTGAAAAGGGAGAACTCAGGGTCTCTCCGTGTGTGCCGCTACCTAGGGGGGTGCACGGCTGCCTTCGTCGGCTGACCGACAACAGCGTTTGTTGCGTTTGTTTGTTATTGTTTCTGTGTGGCTGTTATTTGTTTTCTTCTTTTTTTCCCAAGTTAAATTTTAATATTTCTTGCCTTCTTACCCCTTAACAGAAACCTCTTGAGACATTTCGGGGGCTGATCGTTGAAGTCGGGCACGCCTTACCTGGTGTCTCCCTGGCTGCATATGAATCTCTCCTGCAGTCTACCCTCTTCTTCCCCTTAACAGTTTAATTCTTGTTAAGGTTTTTCTCTTGTGCTGATGCATGCAGCATCCTCTCTTCTTCTCCTTGGACCCCTCGTTGGCTGTCCACCGCCCTCTACTCAGTTGACGGACGGGTGTTGCCTCCTACCGCGGGCCGGCGGCACTGTCGTCAAGCTCTGGCTAGCTGATGGGCTAGCCAGCTAGCTACCCCATTGGCTAGCTGCACAGATGAGGGTGCAGCTGCTACATGTTCCTGCAGGAGACGCCTTCGTGGCTCTGTTGCTACCGGCCTTCGTCTCGACGGTGTATGGAGGGTTTCTGCTTGCTGCAGTGCTGCAGCAAGGACAAACCCCCCCCTCCTTCGCCCCACATCCTGTCTGGGTTCCTGTTGCTGTGGCGCTTGGAGGCGCCTTGTGCTTCAGTGTGCTGCTGGCCCTCGCAGGCCCCTACGCAGCCAGCGACTCTGTGCCTGCAGCAGATTTGTGGCTGCTGCTGGGGTTGCTGCTGCCAGCTCTTTCTGCTGCTCTAACTGTGGGGCCTCCTTCTCTCGGGCTTACTCCTGCCAAGCTCTATGGTGTTCCGTATCTGTCAGCCACCGTCGGGCTGTATTGCTTCGCTGGGCTCTCGCCTTTGTTGCTGCTGCTGCTTGCAGCAGCAGCAGCAGCTTGCTGCGCAGTTCAGGCTACTCGCTGGGGGGCTGGCGCCCATGATCAGGTCCTAAGCGCCTTGCATGCAGCAGCAGCCAACTTCTTAGGCTGGTGTCTTTGCTTACGAATATGGGAGGAGGCTGTCGCCCTTCTAGTTGCTGAGCTACTACCCTATCAGTCCGCCTGCTCGGTGCTTCCAGGCTTAGAAGCACACGAGTTGAGGGTTATCAAGACACAGCGCATGCATGCTGCTGCTCCTGCTGCTGTGCAACAAGCTTCGGCTGCTGCTCCTGCTCCTCCTGTTGCTGCTGCTCCTCCTGCTGCTGCTGCTGCTCAAGGTCCTGCTCCTCCTGCTATTGCTGCTACTGCTGTTGCTGCTGCTGCTGCTGCTGCCCCCGCTTCTGGACGTGCTTCTGATGCAACAGCAGCAGAAACACCTGCTGCTGCTGCAGAAACATCTGCTGCTGCGCATGCAGCAGCAACACATGCAGCAGGCGGCGAGGGCGCTACACCTAACTCTAGCAGAAGCCAGCAACGGAGCCCCCGCACCGCTGTCTTGTCTGTAGATGCAAGACAGCAGCAGGAGCAGCAACTGCAGCAGCAAGAGCATAAGCAGCAGCTGTATCTATCGGTTCATGAGAAGCCTCCTAGAAATCTGAGGGCTCCTCTGCCTCCGCAGCAGCAGCAACTGCAACAGCAGCAACGCCAAAAGCAGACAAGACGGCGTGGAGCAGCAGCAGCTGACAGGTCGCTCCCCCGCAGCTATTCTTCTTTCGTTGCAGGAATAGCACGTGGGCCCCTGCAGGGTCAGCAGCTGCAGCAGGGCCCCCAGCAGCAGCGGCAGCAGCACCTGCCTCACCAGTTCCTCGAGCATCACCTGCAGCAGCAGCAGCAGCAACAGCAGCACGAGAAACAGCAGAAGGAACAGCAACAACAGAAGGAGCACCAACAACAGACACAGCAGCAACAACAGAAAGAGCAGCAACAACAACAGCAGCAGCAGCAGCAGCAGCAGCACAAACACAGGCAGGCCCACTTTACGGACGCCTCTCTCTGTAGCTTTCCCAACCCCCCTGCTGAAGACGCTACAGCTGCAGCAGCAGGAGCAGAAAATGCTGCTGCTGCAGCAGCAACAGCAGCAGCAGCAACAGCAACAGCAGCAGCACCACCATTGGCTCCTCCGCATGCAAGAACTGCTGGCGGTCCAAGGCTCTCCCAATCGCCTCTTCACAGCTCGCAGCCGCCGCAAGACCATCATCAGCTGCAGCAAGAACATGACGCCCCTCCCCCTCCGCAGCTTGAGTGGCACGAGCACCTCGAGCAGCAGCAGCAACAGCAACAACAACAGCAGCAGCAGCAGCAACAGCAGCATCAGGAAGACGAGAAGCAGCAGCAGCAGCAGAAACAGAAGCAGCACAACCAGCAGCACAAGCCGAAGCACAACCCTCTAATGCTGCAAGAAAGCAGATCCAGCCAAGCACGCTTTCGCTATAGGCGGCAGCATACGACACCCTCTAGGCTGCTGCAGAGTGCTGCTGATGCAGCAGCAACAGATGCGCCAGCAGCAGCAGCAACACACTGGGAGGGCAAAGGAACAGCTAAAGGCTCCCAGGGCCACATACTAACAGCGCGGCGGCAGTCCTTACTGGCCCCTTCCACCTCCACACGCCTGCAGCAGCAGCAGCAGCAGCAGCAGCACAGGCAGCGGCATTCTATTGCCTGGATCCCTCCTCATCCTTTAGATGCAACGTCGATTGGAGTGCCGTTAGCTGTCGGACCTGCAACAACAGGCGCAGCAGCGACAGCAGCGGCTGCTGCTGCTGCTGCAGCTGCAGCAGCAGCAGCAGCAGCCGGCGTTGGTGCAGAGACAGCCCAGTTGTGGCGTTTTGGAGGCCTGGAGCTAACATCTGCAGACGTCAGCGGCTCTGCTGCTCCTTCAGGAGCAGCAGCAGCAGCAGCTGCTGCTGCTGCAAGACCTCGGCGTGGAAGCGCACATCAAGGAGGCAGCAGCAGCAGAAGCAGCAGCGGCGTCCAACCAGCAGACTGCGCTGGCCGTGAGCTTCTTTACAAGCCCACGTGGGGCCCCCAGATGGAGCGAGGGGCTGGAGGCAGCCGCTCAGGTCCTCCTTCAGCAGCAGCAGGAACAGCAGCTCAGCAAACTGGAGGCGCAGCAACAGCTGCATGCGCTGTCGCTTCTGCTGCAGCAGCTGCTGCTACCGTAGCAAACTTGCGGACCCCTGCTGCTGTCTTTAAGAAAGCAGCGAGGAGGCTGGTTGTCCTTCGCAGCACCCGACCAGTAGCCCTGAAGAAGAGATGGTCCCGAACTATCCAGCAGCAACAGATGCAGCAGCAGCAGCAACAATTGCTGCAGCTGCTGCAAATGCAGCAGAAGCAGACCGTTGCTGCTGCTGACAAGGGGCCCTTCCCAGCACAGCGGCTACGGGGAGCCAGCAGCTGCAGCAGTCTTTGCCGCAGCAGCAGCCAAATTTCTGCTTCTCTGCATGCAGCAGCAACAGCGGGAGCAGCTCTAGCGGCCCCGCACCTCTCTACAGGGGCACTGGGGCTAGGCAGCAGCAGCAGGAGAGGCAGCTGCTGCAGCAGCACGTACCTTTCCAGCTCAAGTGCTGCTGGCCTCCCAGCAGCTGATCTGCCAGCCTCTTCTGTTGCTCCTGCCTCAGCTTGTGCATCTCCAGGAGTGACGGCTGCCTCTGTTTCTGGTGGCGCTACTACTGCTGCTGCTACTGCTGCTGCTACTGCTGCTGCTGTTGCTGCTGCACCGCCAGCACCTCCCCCAAGCAACAGCAGCAGGATTGCTGAGCTGCGCATGCAGCAAGAGAGGCTGCAGTGGCTGAGACAGCGGCTTGCAGAGAATCAAATCGACAACCTCTTTGTGGAGTCCCTCGATGTCTGCTGGGAGTGTTGCTGGCGTCTTTGCCGCAGTGCAGCGGGGGCCACGCAGCACGAGGCCCCTTCTACCCCTGCTGCCCCCGCTGCAGCTCCTGCTGCTGCTCCTGCTGCTGCTAGTGCTGCCGGTGGAACCGCTGTTGCTGGTGAAGCTTTGGCTTTGGCTGCAGCTGTAGGAGGGGACCACGGGCTGCAGCAGCAGCATGTGGATCGCCGCCACGCTGCACCACATTCACTGCAGCAGCAGCAGCAGCTCGAACAGCAGCAACAGCAGCAACATCAGGTAGTTTTGCTGCAGGAACAGGGGGAAATGCAATTGTCTGAAGGGCAGGATGATGTGGCTGCAGCCTTGTCAGCAGTGCGGGCCATCGGCGCGCTAGAAGCTGCAGCGTAAGACGTTTCTGCTATATGTTTGTTTCTATCTTATCTTCTTCCTTCTTTTGAATCCTTGAGCTTTGTGTTTGTTTGTCTCTTCTCCTTCTCTTCCTTCTCAATCATTTATACTGTGCTTAGGCGTTCTGCTGCTGCTGTTTGTTTCGTGGGGACTGTCGTGTGGGCTTCGTATTTATATGTGGATGCATGCACGCATGCACGCGGGCTTCTTTGTTTGCATGCATGCATGCATGCATGCATGCGCGTATGCATGCATTCATGTATGTATGGGCGCATGCATGCTTGTATGCGTGTTTGTATGGATTTATGCATGCATGCATGCATGCATGCATGCTCGTATGCATGCGGATGGGTCGACGGGTTAATGTTTGCTTCGTTTCAACTAACTCCTTTCCTTGTATCTGATGTTTTTGCTGCTCCTGCGGCTGCTGCGATTGCTGCTGCTGCTGCTGCTGCTGCTCCAGGATGCTACGGCAGCTGCTACTGCAGCGACGCTACTGCTTGCTTGTTGATGCGGTTGCCGCAGGCGTCTGCAGCAGTGGCGGAAGCAGCAAACTACGGGGGGGGCAGCGCTGCCGCAGCATCTGCTGCAGCAAGTTATCTGCAACGCGGCATCTGACGCAGCAGCAGCAGCAGCAAATGCCTCGCGAGCAGCTGCAGCAGAAGCAGCAAAAGGCTGCAGGTCACCAACTAAGAAAAACAGTTTGAAAGCTGTTCGTGTAGACTCGCATGTGGCCTTCATACAACCGCAGCAGCAGCAGCAGCAGCAGCAGCAGCAGCAGCACTCGCAGCAGGAAGCATTCAGCAGGCTAGGCTTATATGGCAGCATTTGGCTGGGGCCGCTGAGGTGTATGTACAGCGAAAGACTAGTAAGAACTCCTGCAAAAGAAGAAAGGCAGCAGCAAGCTGTCGCCTTTGTCCTGACAAGGGAAATCCTGAGGAGGGAGCAGCAAGGGCCTCAGCCCGGGCCCCTTGCGTCTGCAGCAGCAGCAACTGCTGCTGCTGCTGCCCCGCAGGTGCAGCAGCAGCAAACTTTGAAAACTTTTGACGGGATGCCGCATGCGCTGAAGCCGCTGCAGCAACAACGGCCATGCACAACCTCCACACAGCCCGCCCGGCGCAACAGCAGGGAGCACTTCAGTAACCGCTGCAGCAGCAGCAGCAGCAGCAACAGCAGCGACAGCAGCGACAGCAGCCGCTGCAACTCTCCCAGCAGCCAGCAGGCAGGGATATGGATTGGTGGGCACACTGCAGCAACTCTCGCTTCTGCAGCAGCAACGACAGTGGCGACACCTGCTGCAGCAACAGCAACAGCAGCAACAGCAACAGCAGCAACAGCAACGCCTGCAGCAGAAACAAGACAAAAGCAGAACGAGGCAGCTGGTCAGATAAAGGCGCAACTAAAGACCAGCAGCTCTCCTTTAGATGCAGCTGTCCAGACAAGCCCAACAGCAGCAGCAACAGCAGCAGCAACAGCAGCAGCAACAGCAGCAGAGGCCAATGCAGGAGCAGCAACAGCACCAGAGGAGTGTTGCAAACGCAAGGGAGACAAAGGGAAGGGACGCAGCAGCCCAAGGCGGCTGCTGCAGCTGCTTCTCTGCTGCAGAGCAGCCGCTGCTGCTCTTCTATTGAGGCTTCAACACGCGGTGGCATTTGCTGCTGCTGCTAGCTTGCTGGTGCAGCAGACCCGCCGCAGCATCCCCCCTCCTATGCCGTTGCAGCGTCTGAACCTGGGCTTTGCAGATGCAGCCATTGAAGAGTGAGCTGCACTCTGCTGCTGCTGCTGCTGTTGTTGTTGCTGCTTCTGATGCTGCTGCTGTTGTTGCTGCTTCTGCGGCTGCTTAGCTTCATTATTTCTGCTATGTGCAGCTGCAACAAGCAGCAGCTCAGCTTCAGATACTCTGGGAATATGAGAGGGGAAGGGGGCTGCTGCTGTGGCTAGCCCCTTAGCTGCTGCTGCTGCTGCTGCTGCTGCTATATCTGCGGCTTTGTGCTGCAGACAATACTGCGCTTGGCGAGTAGGTTGGATGGAAAGGAAGCGCCTGAGCAGCTGCAGCAAACCTGCGCTGCTGCTGTGGGGTTTATTTAGTTTGCTGCTACCTGCTGCTGCATTTTTGTGGACGATGGACGGGCTTCAACGTGGCAGCAGCCAACAGCAGCAGCAGCAGCAGCAGCAGCAGCAACTTTTCAGTGGCTTTAAGTTCTACTGTGCTTTTAGACTGACGCTGCAGCTCGGCGGAGAGGCTGTTCTGTTCCTTCTTCTTCCCTGCAGCAGCAGGAATAGCAACAGCAACAACAGCAACAGCAGCAACAAAAGCAACAAAAGCAGAAGAAGCAGCACCAACAGCAGCAGCGGCGCCCAAGGCAATGCCCATATACGTTTCTTAGTGTCGTATTTATTCCACCTAAGGTAAGCTGCGAGGTGCAGCAGTACACATCGCCGCTGCTGCTGCTGCCACCACCCTTGCTGCTGCTGCTGCTGCTGCTGCTGCTGCTGCTGCAGAATTAGTAAGGGCTTTCTGACTATCTGCTGCTGCTTCAGGCTCTGCTTCTCTCTCTTGGATGTCCCCGTCCAGCTGCAGCTCTTGTCGCTTCAACGGCAGGCAGTGGAGGACTTGGTGATATATGGGCCGTTTTTGCTGCAGCTTGCTGCAGCAGCACTGCAGCAGCAGCAGCAGCAGCGCCACGCTTGCTTCCTCTTTGTAGTATACTTTGTTGGCTACTGCTGCGTCATCTTCGCTTGCCTCTTTCTCATAGAAAGCCAAATTATACAGGGGCCTTCTGCTATCTCTCTCTTGCTGATGCTGTTACGAAGCGGAGCCGCATTCTCTGCAGTGTGGTCTGTGCTCTACTGCCTCGTACTGCGGTGAGCTGTCTGTGCACCTGCTGCTCGCTGCAGCCAGCTAGCCACGCCCCCCAGCTAGCTACGTAGTCTAGCTAGCCGACTAGGGTGCTCCGCAGGTGCCAGCTAGCCATGAACAGCCAGCAGCAGCAAGTCAGTAATAACTGCAGCGCCGCAGAGAGAGCTGCAGCAGAGATGCCCTAGCAGCGCGTGCCAACGATCACCTAACCAGACATCCTGCTACCTAGCTAGCTAGCTAGCTAGCTAGCTAGCTAGTATGCTGTTAGCTAGTTGGCTGAGAATGACTGCTGCAACGAAGCCGATAAGCCTAGCCAGACACAACGTTCTCTATAGGCTGCCACGGGCATCAAACCGCTCCCTCCTGCTGCTGCTGCTGCTGCTGCTTTTGCTGCTGCTTTTGCTGCTGCTTCTGCTGCTGCTTTTGCTGCTGCTTCTGCTTCTGCTGCTGCTGCTGCTGCTTCTGCTGCTGTTCAGCACGGAGGAGAAGTGCAGCCGATGCGTTTTTTCAACTACTGTTCTGCCCTACTTGCTGCGTCTGGAGGCAGCAAACTGCTGCGGCTGCTGCGCGTACACTGCAGCAGCAGCAGCAGCTGAATCAGAAGCCCCAACGGGAGAGGCAGCTGCAGGGACACCAGCAGCAACAGAAGCAGCAGCACCTGAGGGTCGGGCAGCAGCAAAGCAACCTCCTGCTGCTCTAAAGACAAAGCGGCAGAGGCCGCCTTCCGAACAGCAGCCTCAACAGTTGCCGCAGACGCAGCAGCAGCATAAACCGTCTGAATGTGCAGCAGCAGAAAGGCGCAGCAGCAGGAACATGACACAAGAAAGTAAACAGCAACGAAGCAGGAAGGGGCAAGTGCTGCTACAAACCGCAGCAGCAGATCCTTCTCATCCAACTTCCAACAGCAGCAGCAGCAGAAGCAGAAGCAGAAGCAGAAGCAGAACAACAAAAGCAACAGCAACACGCAGGAGAGGCATCTTCCATAGGATTAGCGAAGGCCTCGTCAATATGAGCAGAAGACTGCAGCGGCTCCTCCTCCTGCCGCAGAAACCGAATCAGCAGCAGCAGCAGCAGCAGCAGCGGCAGCAGCAACAGCGGCAGCAGCGGCAGATATGGGGGCAAGGAGAAGGTCCTCAACTGCGGCGCTGTCGTTCGGCAGGCGTCTGCATCGGGAGAGAAGAGGAGGCAGCAAAGTCTGCCGCTGCAGCAGCAGCAGCAGCTTCTACAGCGTGGTCTGATCTGGAGCCCTCGAACACCTACAGAGAGTTGCTTGAAAGCCTTCCATCCCGTAGCCGAAGACAGCGCCGTCGCAGCAGCAGCAGCAGCAGCAGCAGCAGCTGGGAGACCCTCCACCCCAAGGAAGATGCGGCACTGCAACAGAGAGGTGTCGATACACCTGAGATACTCAAAAGAAAACCCCAAAGGGCTGCTAAGCTGCTGTTCTGCTGCCTACGGCGGCGCGCTACACAAGCAGCAGCAGCAGCAGCAACAACAGCACCAGCAGCAGCAGCAACAGCACTTCCTGCTGCTGCTGCTGTTGCTGCTGCTGCCGCGTCTGCCGCTGCGCTGCCGACAACTCCAAGGAATTCGAAACAAAGTAGCCTCAGTAACAGCAGCAGTAGCAGCAGCAGCAGCAACAGCAGCAGCAAACCTGCGGCTGCTGCCAGCAGCGCCAGCAACTTGAAATCGAAAATACGAAGCGAAAGCGGCGGCTCTCTGCAGCATCAGCCGCGTCTCAGCAGCAGCAGCAGCAGCAACAGCAGACGAGCTGTATGGACACTTGGGCGCCTTCCAAACGAATCAGGTCAAATTCGTAGTAGGACTCTAACAGTTGCTAGGCGATATTGTTTGATATTGTTTCTCTATTATATTTTGCTGCTGCTGCTGCTGCTGCTGCTGTTGCTGCTGTTGCTGCTGTTGTTGCTGCTGCTGCTGTTGCTGCTGCTGCTGCTGTTGCTGCTTGTTTGTGCTGCTGTTCATGTTGCTT
>OY986946.1:6775713-6778213 GCA_963920595.1 Eimeria praecox | reverse complement strand
GACACAAGAAGACAAGTAGACAAATAAAACAAATAAACAAACAGGAGATAAACAGAAACAGAGAGAAATGTGTACACATACAATACCTCCTAAACCCTAAACCCTAAACCCTAAACCCTAAACCCTAAACCCTAAACCCTAAACCCTCGAATTCGTTGATTCGTATGGGTGGAGCTCATTCTGTACTAAGTATAAATAAACTGCACTTCTGAGGCTGAGGGTTTGTATGCTGCAAGCCCTTGCCCTTAGCAGCAGCAGCAGCAGAAGCAGAAGCAGCAGCAGCAACAGCAGCACGCAGGCGCAGGTGCATGCAGCAGCAGAGAAGACTGCTGCTGCTTCACCCTCTTCAGTGCTGTAGCACTGAAAAAGGTGCTGCTGCTGCTGCTGCTGCATGCAGCAGCAGCAGCAGCAGCAGCAGATATGATTTGCAGCAGTTAGTGGAGACAGAGGAAAGAGACAGGCAGACGGACAGCTTCTGTCGGCTGTCTCCTCTCCTTACTGTCGCTGCTGCTGCTGCTGCTGCTGCTGCTGCTGCTGCTGCTGCATGTAGTATTGCTGCTGCCTATCCTGTGTCTGTTGCTGCTGCTGCAGTTGCGTGTGAAGGCGGAAGCTCCTCTAGAGTAGCTGCTGCTGTCTCATGGGCTGCTGCAGCACTTGCTGCTGCTGCTGCTGCATCTCCTGCTGCATGTGGATTCCTTGCATTTGCTGCTGCATTTCCTGCAGTTGCTGCTGCTGCTGCAGTTGCTGCTGCTGCTGCTGTTGCTGCTGCAGTTGCTGCTGCTGCTGCTGCTGTTGCTGCTGCTGCTGCATGGATACAAGGAGTAAGAGAACCCTAAGGAGAAGCTCTGTAGAGCCCTCACTGTCTGCAGACACGAGCTCACCATCAACAACGAGGCCCCCCCGCCCAGGACGGCCTGCTGCAGCAATTGCACCTTCAGCAGCAAAATGCAACTCTAAATGGAGAGGCAGAAGCCCGAAGTAGGGGTGTCTGTACACCCCAAATAATGCATGCAAACACACAAACAAACACATACACATATATTATTATATTACATATATTATTATCTTATATAATATATATTTTATATATATTATATTATATATATGTATATATATATATATAACGTATATAATGTATATAATAGATATGCTGCAAAGCAACAGCAGCACAGACACGCTCCTCAATCCACACAAATCCCTCTGCTAGATATGGAGGTGTACGTACACCTGGGTTAGCTGAGGTGTACGTACACCTCCATATCTGCTGCAGCAGATCAACAAACTCATGTGTGCATGCAGACGCAGGTTTGGGGCTGGTTACGTAAAATCGTGGAAACATAGAAATAGACAAACTAGAAAGACAGATGCATGCATGAACAGCCCCACAAGATGCTTCAGATCCAACTAAGGCATACAGCAGCAGCAGCAGCAGCAGCAGCAAGAACAGCAGCAGCAGCAGCAGCAAGAACAGCAGCAGCAGCAGCAGCAAGAACAGCAGCAGCAGCAGCAGCAAGAACAGCAGCAGCAGCAGCAAGAACAGCAGCAGCAGCAGCAAGAACAGCACCAGCAGCAGCAGCAAGAACAGCAGCAGCAGCAGCAGCAAGAACAGCAGCAGCAGCAGCAGCACAAACTCACCTAGCCTCCTCAGCGAGAGGGACAGTTGATATGAGGCGCCCAGCCAACGGAAAGCCCTCAGACCCTGCAGCCACAAACATCGCAACCCCACAACTAGGGTTTAGGGTTTAGGGTTTAGGGTTTAGGGTTTAGGGTGGATGTAGAAGAGGCAGGCCGTTGGCTGGCAGCAGGCTCCTTCCTCAGCCCTAAACCCTAACCCTCCATTTGCAAACCCTAAACCCTAAACCCTAAACCCTAAACCCTAAACCCCAAACCCTGAACCCTGAAGCTTGCGCAGTAGACTCTAAGCTCTCTCTACCCTAAACCCTAAACCCTAAGACCGTAAGACCCCAAACCCAGCACACTCCACTCTAAACCCTAAACCCTAAACCCTAAACCCTAAACCCTACCTGAAAGTGGTTTAGCACATAGAGCAAATGCGCCATATCCAAGGACCCCAACAGGTCTTCTAAGGGCCCCAAAATCGCGTATGAGGGCCCCCGTGTTTGTGCTGCTGTATAGATCTATTGCTGCTCCTAGATGGTGCGGCAGCAGCAAACAGCAATAATCTGCTGCTATTGCTTTCCGTAGCTGCAGCGGATGTTTGAGTTGCTGCAGCAGCAGCTCAGCTTCGGGTTCTTGCTGTTTCTCTAGAAGCAGCCCCAATTCATCTATAGACGCAAATGAAGCAATAGGGGGAGGGGCCCCTGATGGTGTTATAAACACTAGGGTGCATCCGCAGCTCCTTGAAGCTCTATGCATAGATAATAATGAAGATAGAGATAACCCCGCATCAGCAACATACTCCTTCTCTCCTTTCTGACTTGTGCTACAGAAATATACCTCCGAAGAAACCAAAACACACACATTTTGCATGCATGCGGGG
>OY986946.1:6765713-6768213 GCA_963920595.1 Eimeria praecox | reverse complement strand
GAGTGCCTCGCTTAATCTTCATAAATAAGCTCGATCGCGATGGGGCAGATCCTTGGCGAGCCCTAGACAGCATTCGTAAACGGCTAGGGATTAACGCCGTCCCTATACAAGTAAACCCTAAACCCTAAACCCTAAACCCTAGTCCTAGCCCCTTAGATAGATTTGATAAGCCATAGATAAGGGAATCGACTGGCTCTAGGGTTTAGGGTTTGGCAGCATACCATCATGAACTCTCACTGTTCAGGGTTTACGTCTCAGGATCTAGGGTTTAGGATTTAGGGTTTAGGGTTTAGGGTTTAGGGTTTAGGGTTTAGGGTTTAGGGTTTAGGGTTTGTGTACAGGTTCCTATAGGAACTGAGGGGAAGCATGAAGGTGTTGTAGATTTAATAGATATGCAATCAATATATTTTTTGGGGAAGAAGGGAGAAGAAGTCAAACGTATAAAAGATATTCCCGAGTGTATTTTAAAAGAAGCAAAGAAAAGAAGAAGTAATTTGATAGAAACATTAGCTGAAACGGATGAAGCCTTTGCTGAGCTGTATATACACCTCGGAGAGGATATACAATCTATTGATATTTATAAAGCTATCAGAAGACAAACTCTTCTTCATAACTTTGTTCCTCTACTCATGGGTTCTGCGAAAGCAAACAAAGGCGTACAACCCCTACTAGATGCTATCTGCCGCTATCTACCAGCCCCTCGTAAACCCTAATAAACCCTAATAATAAACCCTAATAAAAAACCCTAATAAGAAACCCTAATAAACCCTAATAAACCCTTATAAACCCTAGAGAGCCCGCATAAACCCTTATAAACCCCTATAATAAACCCTTATAAACCCTTATAAACCCTAATAATAAACTCTAATAATAAACTCTAATAATAAACCCTAATGAGCCCTTGTAAACCCTAATAAACCCTTATAAACCCTAGTAAGCCCTCATCATTTCAAGAGACACTACCAGCCAACAAAAACCCCACTCACATAACCGAGGGAACAGAAAAACAACAGCAAATATTACCACAGATTAAAGGGAGAGGATGGGCTCAGGTTGCGCCTCGAGGGTTCAGGGCTTAGGGTTTAGGGTTTAGGGTTTAGGGTTTAGGGTTTGGGGTTTGCAGAGGACAGGGTACAAGTGGCGAAGGATCTGACAAGGGATGAGGCGGAGGTCGAGTTATCTTGCGATCCGAAGAAGCCTCTCGTGGCTATGGCCTTCAAAATACAAGTAAACCCTAAACCCTAATTATAAACCCTAATCGAAAACCCTAATTATAAACCCTAGCTCGAAACCCTAGTTCGGATCCCTTGTTCTCAGCCGTAATCCTTAACCGTAGATCTAAACCCTAAATCTAAACCCTACCTCTAAACCTCAGTTCTAAACCCTAGTTGGGAGCCTCAGCTCTTTAGACCCAAGGGAAACCCTAAACCCTAAACCCTAGTTGTAAACCTGAACCCTGATGTGAGACTCCGCATGTAAACCCTAAACCCTAATTTGAGGCCTAAGCTGTGAGCCCTGAATACACCCGCTTCTAGTTCCCTGTAGACCCTAAACCCTTGTATCTTGTTTATATATATATATATATATATATATATATATATATATATATATATATATATATATACAAGCCTGATTCGTTGTCGTTGCATGTTACGCCCATCTACACCTCCCCCCCAACTTGGGGTTTAGGGTTTAGGGTTTAGGGTTTATGGTTTATGTTTTTGTGGTGTATGTTTAGGAGCTTCCTGTGGGTCAATTAACATATTTACGTTTATATCAGGGCTCTCTTCGTCGAGGAGAGAACGTATTTGATATAACTCGGGGGAATAAACAACAAATCAAACGACTACTTAGATTGCATGCAGACGAAGCCCGCGAAGTACCCTCAGCAACAGCAGGAGACATAGTAGCTGTTGGGGGCCTTCAATGCTTCTCGGGAACAACTCTAACAGATGGGAAGAATCAAATAGCCCTTAATTCTATGCATGTTGCTGAGCCAGTAGTATCTTTGGCTGTACATGTTCAGAAAAAAGAACAATATAATAAATTTAGTAAAGCACTTCATAGATTTCAAAGAGAAGATCCTACCTTCAGGTTAGTATATATATAATATAAACCCTAAACCCTAAACCCTAAACCCTAAACCCTAAACCCTAAACCCTAAACCCTTAGAAATACTTAAAACCCAACACTCGAAGAAATAATCCGCTGATAAACTGAAAGATACTCTAAATCTGCACGCCTTTCGTCGCTGAGGTTGAATAGGGTTTAGGGTTTAGGGTTTAGGGTTTAAGGTTAGGTTAGGGTTTAGGGTTTAGGGTTTAAGGTTAGATGAGGGTTTAGGGTTTGAAATATAGGCTTTCTACAGGGGTCTGAGTATTCGGGTAGGGTATTAGCACTTGGTAGGTTTGTTTGCGTGTATATATATATATATATATGTATATATATATATATATATATAGGGTTTAGGGTTTAGGGTTTAGGGTTTCTGTTTTTATTG
>OY986946.1:6755713-6758213 GCA_963920595.1 Eimeria praecox | reverse complement strand
CACAGTGGCTATACATACATACACATACGTAAGTTTATATATATATATATATATATATATATATATATATATATATATATATATATATATACATGGCGCTATTGATTATACTACAACGAATATTTTAGTATAAGCCAACGCATGCAGGCAGACAAATTAAAACAACAAAAAATAAATTAAATTTAAATTAATTTTATTTATACATCTTCTTCAAACTCCTCTCAACATCAGACAGGAGAATAATACTGCTGCTTCTGCTTTTGCTGTTGTTGCTGCTGCTGCTGCTGCTGCTGCTGTTGCTGCTGCTGTTGCTGCTGCTGCTGCTCGAATTGCTGCTACTTCTTTCTTTTTCTTGAGACGATCGTTGCGATGGTTAAAGCAGCAGCACTAGCAGCAGCAGCAGCAGCAGCAGCAGCAGCAGCAGCAGCAGCAAAGCCCTTCAACACAGCCTCGGCAGCAGCAGCAGCAGCAACAGCAGCAACAGCAGCAACAGCAGCAGCAGCAGCAGCAGCAGCAGCAGATACATGGTATATTCTTCGCTAAGTTTATTACAGCAGATCAACTAAAAAAAATAAATAACAGAAAAATGAAGCAGAGGCCACAGCCCCTCGTCTTCAGAGGTTTAGGGTTTAGGGTTTAGGGTTTAGGGTTTCCTCCTTAGCAGCAAACCCTAAACCCTAAACCCTAAACCCTAACCCCTAAATCCTATGACCCTGAAGAAGGAGAAAGTAGAAGACAGGATGTGGATACACTGCATGCAAAACTCTTTCGAAAAAATGCAACAGAGACAGCCAACAGATCCTGCTGCTGTTGCTGCTGCTGCTGCTGCTGCTGCTGCAGCAGCAGCAGCAGCAGCAGCAGCAGCACTTACAGCCGCGCTAGGCGTAGAGGGCCCTTCCACTGAAAGAGCTGAGACACCGCAGCGTCGCTGACTTCTTCTAAACTACTGGGCTGCCTGTACACCTCAGCATACACTTAAACCCTCTACAAACCCTAAACCCTAAATATAAACAATCTACAAACCCTAAACCCTAAATATAAACCCTCTACAAACCCTAAACCCTAAATATAAACCCTCTACAAACCCTTGATACTGGCTGATGCACTATGAGCGAGCGCAGCACGAAAAGTCTAAATACAACGTCAGTGTGATCGTAGAATGAAGAATTAGGGTTTAGGGTTTAGGGTTTAGGGTTTAGGGTTTAGGGTTTAGGGTTTAGGGTTTAGACGGACCAGTGGGGCTGTCTGTCTTTATCTACAAGAAGAGCCCGAACCCCTTCCTTAAAATTTGTATTTAACACTCCCCCCATGTTGCACATCAACACTAATTCAATCTGAAAAGCCTCTCGCAGCAGCTGCAGCCGCTGCTGCTGCTGCTGCTGCTGCTGCTGTTGCTGCTGCTGCTGCTGTTGCTGCTGCTGCTGCCCTGTCGCTGACGCCCCCTCCAAGGCCTCCGAAGCAGCTGCATCTCCTGCTGTTGTCGCTGCTGTTGCTTCTGGTGTTGTTGATTCTCCTGCTGCTGTTGTTGTTGCTGCTGCTCTAGCTGCTGTTGCTGCTGCTGCTGCTGCTGCTGCTGCTGCTGCTGCTGCTGTGGCCTTCTCTCTGTCTCTAATTGCCTTAAAGGAGACAGCCAACGACAGAGGAGAAGCTCGCTGAATCTTCTCGAGGGTTTTGCAGCACAAACTGCAGCAACTCGCATTCTCTTTCAACGCAGCAACAAGGCTCTGTACACAAACCCTAAACCCTAAACCCTAAACCCTAAACCCTAAACCCTAGACCCTAAACCCTCAGCTGTACAGTCTTGTCTTCGGCCGTTACAAGGCCCTAGAACCGAATCACAAATCGCTACGCCCCCCTAACTGTCTCTAAACCCTAAACCCTAAACCCTAAACCCTAAACCCTAAACCCTAAACCCTAAACCCTAAACCCTTACCTGGAGCGACTCTGCCTTAGCAAAATACTTCTCTAAGAACTGCAGCATTTCAGGTTGCAGCAGCTTATCTGCTTCTGGAGGGTTTGAGGGGGGCCCCTGGGGGCCCCCCTTGCGAATTGTCTCGAGGATTTGGGAGGCCCACGACTTGGGGTCGGCGTGGGGAGGCGGCCCCTAAACAAACCCCACCACCCTAAACCCTAAACCCTAAACCCTAAACCCTAAACCCTAAACCCTAAACCCTACATGTTTCTGCTGCATCAATATAGGAAGTCCTTGGGGGAGCAGCTATTCGCCCCTCTGCATTCAACTTCCTAGCAAACGATTTCCTGATGAGGGTTTAGGGTTTAGGGTTTAGGGTTTAGATTCAAAGACCGTGGCTTCGTATTTAGGGTTTAGGGTTTAGGGTTTAGGGTTTAGGGTTTAGAGCTCGCACTTCTTGTAGGCGGGCAAGAGCTTCGGGAAGCCGAGCCGACGGTAGATAATGCGTTGCGAGCCCTGAGCAGCAGCAACAGCAGCAACAACCAGCAGCAGCAGCAGTAGCAGCAGCAGCAGCAGCAGCAGCAGCAG
>OY986946.1:6713213-6753213 GCA_963920595.1 Eimeria praecox | reverse complement strand
TAGGGTTTAGGGTTTAGGGTTTAAGGGTTTATTCATAACTGCTCTCGACACCGCGCGAGCAGCGCGTTGAGCTGCTCAAGTTATCTGTGTACACTAAACCCTAAACCCTAAACCCTAAACCCTAAACCCTAACCCCTAATTCCTTATCTATAAATACTTGAATACAAACGCAATTTGCCCTCTGAATGTCTCGCTGAGTAAGGATTTAGGGTTTAGGGTTTAGGGTTTAGGGTTTAGGGTTTAGGGTTTCAGGGGCCCCGGCGGTGGGGCCCACCGCAGCAGCATCAGACCCTAGCATATATAAACCCTAACCGATTACGTACAAACCCTAATTTTGTTTGTTTATTATTATTGAGGGACTTCTAATTTGCTGCAGACAAACCAATTCGCCTGGAGCTTGAGACCTAAACCCTAAACCCTAAACCCTAAACCCTAAACCCTAAACCCTACATCGGGATCCCGGGGAGTTGTGACTGCTGCATGAGGGCCCGTCTTCTAACAGGGTGCTCGAGGCTTCTCTTTAATGGTTTAGGGTTTAGGGTTTGGAGTGTATATACACTGGAGAGCAGCCACAATGCCGCATCATCACTCGAGCAGCAGCCACGGCAGCAGCAGCGGCGACAGCAGCAGCAGCAGCAGCAGCAGCAGCAGCAAGAACCGCCACCGCAGCCGCTCACCAGAGGAAGAGACACTGCAGCATAAAGATAGCAGCAGCAGCAGCAGCAGCAGCAGCAAACATTCCAGCGGGAGGAACAAGCACAGCAGCAGCAGCAGCAGCAGCAGCGGGAGTAGCAGCAGCAACAGCAGCAGCAACAGCAGCAGGTCTCACGATGAGGCCCGCAACAGCCACCACCATCACCACCACAGCAGCAGCAAACACAGCAGCAGCAGCAGCAGCAGCAGAGAAAGTAAGACGAGCACCGGCAGCAGCAGCAGCAACGCGCGCGACAGCAGCGGCAGCGCAGATGAGGTGAAGAACAAGCACAGCAGCAGCAGCAACAGCAGCAACAGCAGCAACAGCAGCAGCAGCAGCAGCAGGAGACGCCGCTCATCTGTAGAAGAAGCTCTGCCTCGCGAAGACAAGGATAGCAGCAGCAGCAGCAGCAGCAGCAAGAGCAGCAACAGCAGCAACAAGGATACAACTAACGGCAAGACCAGCAGCAGCAGCAGCAGCAGCAAAATGAGCAGCAGCAGCAGCAACGATCCAGCAGCAGCAGCAGCTGCTGAGGCTGAGAGTGACAGCAGCAGCAGCGACGGTGAATTTGGTGAGCCTCAGGGGGCCCCACACTCTAAACCCTAAACCCTAAACCCTAAACCCTAAACCCTAAAGCGTTGTAGGCTGTCTTAAGGTTGTATGCTCTGCTTGTCGTTGAGGTCTGATGTGGTTTGTCGTGGGGTTGTGTGTCTAGGGTTTGAATCACAAAGAGGGTTTAGGGTTTAGGGTTTAGGGTTTAGGGTTTAGGGTTTAGGGTTTAGGGTTTAGGGTTTATGTGTCTCAGGCCCTAAGCCTATTGAGGCATTCGAGGGATCTCAGCCAAAGCGGCGGCGTCTTCGATGCGAGGCTTTGCTGCTGCAGCAACTCCCTGACTCTACTAAATACAGCAAGAGTTTCATGCATAGAGAACAGATAACATTCGGTAAACCCTAAACCCTAAACCCTAAACCCTAAACCCTAAACCCTAAGTAGGTAGGAGTCTGATGCTTGACGCACAGATTCGCACACAAAGCGCAGGAACACGAATCCTGCAGATGGCCGCTGCTTCGCTGCAACAGCAGAATCTATACCTTCTATACATGAGGGTTTAGGGTCTAGGGTTTAGGGTTTAGGGTTTAGGGTTTAGGGTTTAGGGTTTGCTGCAGTTGCTGCAAGTGCTTCTCATCGCTTCATCTTAAGTGGCTCTGTCGACGGCCACGTTAAATTTTGGATTCAGAAGGAAGGCGGAATCGAGTTTGTTAAACACTTCAGAGCCCATATAGGTACCGTCGGGGCAACTAGCGACAGATAGCTAGCTAGCTAGCTAGCTAGCTAGCTGGCTGGCTAGCTAGCTAGCTGCCTGGTTAGCTAGCTAGTTAGTTGGGTGGATAGCTGACTGTTTGGCTAGCCAGCTGGCTAGCTACTTAGATTGCTGGTTGACTAGCTAGCTGGCTAGCTGGCTAGCTAGTTAGATTGCTGGCTAGCTAGCTGCCTGGCTGGCTGGCTAGCTGGCTAGCTAGTTGGATTGCTGGCTAGCTAGCTAGCTAGATGGATAGATAGATAGATAGATAGTCAGCTAGCTGTTTGGCTAGCGGTCTGGCGAGTTGAGTAGCTATCTGGCTAGCTGTCTTCCCAGGTGTATACTTAAAATATTAACTGTGTGGCTAGCTGGCTAGCTGACTTGCTATCTAGCTAGCTGTCTGGCTAGCTACCTTGCTATCTGTCTATCTGTCTATCTATCTATCTAGCAGGCTAGCTAGCTAGCTAGCTGAGGGAGCAGGGGAGGTGGCTGCGACGCAGCTAGCTGTGTAGCTAGCTGTGTAGCTAGCTGTGTGGCTAGCTGATAGAAAGTATGTTGTTTGTGTGAGCGTAGGAGAGTTGTATTCTCTTTGCATATCAAGAGAAGACGGGGGAGATTACGCTGCATGCGTTGGGGCTGACAAGACACTCAGGGTTTGTTTGTGCTGCTGCTGCTGCTGCTGCTGCTGTTATTGGTGGTGGTAGTGGTGGTGGTGGTGGTGTTGCTCTTCCCTGCTTCTGCTGCTGTTGGTGGTGCTCTTCGGTGCTGCTGTTGCTGCTGCTGATCTTGCTGCTGCTGCTGTTGCTGCTCTTCCTTGATGCTGTCGCTGCTGCTCTTTTATGATGCTGCTGCTGCTGTTGCTGTTGCTTGCTGCTGCTGCTGCTCTTGCGGCAGCAGCAGCAGCAGCAGCAGCAGCAGCAGTGCCAACGGGCTCTCCTCCCTCGTTATTCTTCTGTTTGTTTGGTTGTTTGTTTGTTTACGTTGTTTGTTTATATTTTATTTGTTTATTTTATTTGTTTATTTTATTTGTTTATTTTATTTGTTTATTTTATTTGTTTATTTTGTTTGTTTGTTTGTTTATTTGTATTTGTGTCTGAGTTTATTTGTTTTTTATTTTGTGTTTGTTTATTTTATATTTGTTTGTTTTCTGCCTGTTTTGTGTTTTATTGTACTTTATTTTATTTTATTTTATTTCGATTTATTTTATTTTATTTCAATTTGTTTTATTTTATTTTATTTCAATTTATTTTAATTTATTTTACTTTAATTTATTTTATTTTATTTTATTTTATTTTATTTTATTTTATGTTTTGCTGTCTGTCTGTTTTAGATATTCGACGTTGCTAACTTCGATATGACGAGTCTTGTGTCTCTTCCCTTCGTCCCCTGGGCTTGCGAGTTTGTTTCAAAGAAGGGAGAGGCGACGCCTTTGATTGCGGTGTACGTACACCTCAATTCTACTTGCTGCATGATTTGACATGCGTTTATATATTTTAAATAATATTTATTTATTATTATGTTTATTATTATTATTTTGTGTTTGTTTGGCTTAGTAGCGTCAGCAATAGCAAAGAAAGATCTAAACAGTAGAGATAAGTGTTGAGTATATATTACAATATTTGTTTTTATTGTTGTTAGGGTTTATATACTTTGTTATACTTTGTTTATATCTATACAGAGAAAGAATATATAAAAAATAAACAAACAAGACATCGTGTAGGGTTTTAGGGTTTAGTTGGATGCTTCTGTTCTAGCTCAGGTGTATGCATGCATGCGAGGTGTATTTCTTCAAGTTTGTTGTTTTTATTATTATTATTATTATTATTGTTGTTTTTATTTTGTTTGTTTGTTTCTTGAATTTACTTCTACATCCTTGAGAGGCTAATTGTTGTTTGCTGCTTGCTCTCTGCAAAGAGACAGAAGATATACAACTACCTTCATCGTGCAGTGTATATGCAGGGGTGCATGCAAAGACAGTCTACTAGACATGTATAAGAGACGAGGTGTATGGGGAGAGGGGAGACTCTGGAGGTAGAATAGCATGCATATGCATGCATTAGATAGCCCCATATTGATTTCGTGTTGCTGTGTATGTGTATGCGTGTGTCTTTGTCTGTGTGTCTGTGCATGCATGCATGTGGGGCTCAGGTCCGACAAAGACAGCCCCAAGGTTGTGATACTGAAGCCGCTGCTGCACGGAGCTAAGCCTGTTGCTACCTTCTCTCTGCACGGCTCACCCGTGCGGCTGCTGGCGCATGTGGGGGGTACAGACTTTTGCTTCTCAGCAGACAGAGACGGAGGCCTCGAGCTCTGGAGTGTACATACAGGTCGCCGAGTTAATAAAGACAGTCATCCAGAACAAATAGCATTCGAGTTCAAGACAGAGACACATTTATTTGACTTACAAAGGGTCAGCTTCTGTCTCTGTTTGTTTTTGTTTTCTTCTCTGCTTTTGTCTCTCCTTGAAAGATTTGTTGTGCTGTGTGTGGCCTCAAATAATATTTTGGAGTAATTTATTATATGTTGGTGTTTGTTAGAAAGGTTTAAATAGTATGAATTTGTTAATATATTAGTATATAAAAAGTGCGTCTGCCGGGAATCGAACCCGGGTCACCTCGATGGCAACGAGGTATTCTACCACTAGACCACAAACGCTTGATGATTGTTAGTGTACACATATATTGCCCGCACAAATATATAATATTGTTGATAGAGGAGCATTTTAAAATATTATTTTGTGTTGTTCTCGAGCCCCTAAACTAGAGACAAAGTGTGTGTTTATTGTTTCATCGAGTCCTCCACATCCTGCTGCTGTCGGCGGTGCCTCTCTCTCTCTCTCTCTCTCTCTCTCTCTCTCTCTCTCTATATATATATATATATATATATATATATATATATATATATATATATATAAACCCTTTCTCGTGCTGAAGCTCTATTGTGTTTAACTTAATTAGATCTTCCTTTGTTTCTTTAAGGGGATATGGAGGATAAAGCAATTTATTTATTGGCTGCGTCTTCTTTCTGCATGTGCTTATGCTTTGGTGGTGGGGACAGAGTATGTAGAATATCTTTATTTGCCTGAGTAGTGTGAAGTGTATACGCTTCACACTATGGCTCAAAGTCTGTCGCTAGGGGGAAGAGGGCTTTTGAAGGAGAGGCCTTCTTATCTTTGTTTGTTTTCTTGTCTCCTTCTCCTGTATGTTTATCTTGCTGCATTGAGGTGCATTAGGGGGCTTTCGGCTGCTGCATGCTCCTGCTCAGAATGGCACGACAGCCCTCGCTATCGCTGCAAGCCCCAACGGACAGTGGCTGGCCGTCCTCGGGGCTGACTTCCACCTACGTATCTTCAGTGTACGGAAGGCGAAGCTGAGTCGGGTGTATCTGGAGACACTGCAGGTATATCTTCTATACATAAGGCTCTGAGTATTATGTTTCTATATGGTATATATATATATATATATATATATATATATATATATATATATATGTATATATATATATATATATGTATATATATATATATATGTATATATATATATATATATATGTATGTTTTTCTCTAACTTGTGCTTTCGTTTTGAGTATTTGTTTTTCTTTGGTTTTGTTTTGTTTCTGTTTCTGTTTATAGTATTATGAAATGGCGCAGAAAGACCCACAATGTTCTATGCTGCATCAAGATGCTCTAGATTTTGAACAGAGAGCTGCTTTAGAGAGAGAGCTGAGCAGATCGCCTCTTCGTCTTCATCAGAATTTGATATTCGATTCTTCTTCTTCTTTTCTTCTATATCCAACTCTCCTTGGCGTCAAAGTCCTTAACATTCTAGACAATAAAGTGCGATAAACCCCAAATTTAATTTAATTATATTAATTAATTAATTTAATTTAATTTAATCTATTATTCTAAATCCCTTTTACATAGCTGAGGCTTCAGAAATGCGGCTTTGTTCTAAAGGGTCTAGGGTTTAGGGTTTAGGGTTTAGGGTTTAGGGTTTAGGGTTGAGGTGTGTTCAGGTTTGTCGCTTCATCGGCCGCCATGAGCAGGGCCTGCGGTATCTGGCGATTGCTGTACAGCAGCCGTATATAACACGAGTGAGGGGCTGTGGCTATATCTCCTCTTCTGAATCCTTAACCCCCGCATGCATGCATGCATGCATGCATGCATGCATGCATGCAGGTGTTTGTTGTTAACTTTTTTAATTACTGCTTTTGTTTTCTTCGTGCGTCTGGGGTGTATGGACAGCGAGTTGCCAAGACGGCTACGGGGATGAATGAAGCGATTTTGGTGGCATCAGCTTTTAAGAAGAAAAGGTTTGTTTTATTTGACTGTGTTTCTGTGTGGGGGATTTGAGCTCCTATCTCTTCTCCCCGAAATCCGTGTTAGACGCAATTCCTTGTTAGAGGCAGCAGCAGCAGCAACAGCAGCAGCAGCAGCAACAGCAGCAGCAGCAACAGCAGCAGCAGCAACAGCAGCAGCAGCAACAGCAGCAGCAGCAACAGCAGCAGCAAGTGCTGTCAGTGCAGATCATGTTTGTGTTCCTGTGCAAGCTGCATCAGAGCATGGATCGTTTCTTGGGGTTTGAGGTTTTGCTGCTCTTAGCTTTGGGGGATTTGAATAAACACTAACTGTCTGTCTTGTGTTTGTTTATTTTATTTTCTAGGGTTTACTTCTTTACTGGGGATGCGCCTTCAGAAGATATTTTGGATACACGCGATATATTTAATGAGAAACCTTCGAAGGAAGAGCAGGAGTCCTTGAGCGGTAAGGGTTTAGGGTTTAGGGTTTAGGGTTTAGGGTTTAGGGTTTGTCTGTGATATCTTCTGCTTCGGAGCACATTCTCGCCTGAAGCCCTTCCATTGATGCTGTGTTCGTCTGCTGCTGTTGCTGCTGTTGCTGCTGTTGCTGCTGCGTCTGATGGTGTTTCTGCTTCTGCTGTTTGTGATGCTGTTGCTGCTGCTGGTGCTGCTGCTGCTGCAGCTGCAACGGGGGCCTCCGCAATAACTCCTGCTCAGCGTGTGGGGGCAACAGCTACATTACATACAACATTTGGGGATATTCGCGTTAAATTATTTGGGGCTGAATGTCCCAAGACAGTCGAAAACTTTACTGTGCATGCACGAAATGGATACTATGATAACATGCTCTTCCATAGAGTTATTAAAGGTTTCATGATTCAAACAGGAGACCCCAACGGCGACGGCACGGGAGGTGAGAAGGGCTTCATACTAATCAGTTATATATATATATATATATATATATATATATATATATATATAGAGAGAGAGAGAGAGAGAGAGATAGATATAGATATAGATATAGATATAGATATAGATATAGATATAGATATAGATATTTCTTACTTTAAAGCCCCACAATAGACATGCATGCACCCGTGCATGCATGCACGTTAGGTGTACAGGTTGCATACATATCTTGAGCGCCGGTGTTACAGGGCTTCTGAGGCTGTTGCTGTCTTGTTCAAGTTGTTTCTTCTCTGTATGTGTTTGTGTTTCTCTCTTCTTTGTGGCTTCTGTGCTTCCTCTCTGCCCTGAATATCTATTTGTTTCCTCTTGTGGTTGCTGTCTAAGGAAGCCTCATTCATGTTCTGGGGCTTGTAGAGGGGAGAGAGTTGTGTCTGTCTGTAGCTGCATGCAAGGACTTGAAGAGTGGGGGCGTATGAGTTTGTTTTTAATTGTTTAATAATACACGAAGTAGATTAGAATATTCTATAATTTTCGGATACAAGTTACGGTGTCTGTACAGGTGAATCTATCTGGGGAGGCGATTTTGAAGATGAACTCAATCGCTCATTAAAACACGACAGACCCTTCACTCTCTCAATGGCCAATGCGGGCCCCAACACCAACGGCTCGCAGTTCTTTATAACTACTGTCCCCTGTCCTTGGTTGGATATGAAGCATACAGTCTTTGGTAGAGTAACCCATGGCGCTGATGTTGTATTGAAAATCGAGGGTGTACGTACACCACAACGTTTCTCTGCAGAAGGTTTTAGAGATATTACATGCCATGTGGTAGTTGAAAGCCATCATTTAATATCCTATTAATATCATTGTCATACAATCGCTTGCATGCACAAAGAAAACCCGAGAGGGCTTACTTGAACACTGCAAGCTACAGTCAGCAAACATTGCAGCTGCATGCATCTATTCTACGCTGCAAGTATCTTCTCTCTATGTTTTTATATCGTGTTTTGAAGTGGGAATGCATGCATCGTGTACACCGAGCGTGCGGTGTATCTACAGGTAAAGACCAATCAAAACGACAAGCCAATACAAGACGTGAAGCTACTAACTATCAAGATCAATTCTTGAGGGACTCAACCAACAGAAAAGAACAACCCACAGGGGCCCCCTATTATTTCTTTCGGGGGCCCTTGGGGGGCCCTTGGGGGCCCCTTGGGGGCCCCTTGGATTTTGCTGCGAAACCAGTTGAGTGCACATAAAAATTGGCCTTTGAAATATTTGGCTTGGGGCTGTCTTCGCGGCCCGTCGAATACTCATAGAGTTCGGAACTTGCATGCATGCATGCATGCATGCATGCATGCATGCGTGGGTGCATGCGTGGGGCTTTTAATGCATGCATGCATGCATGCATGCATGCATGCGTGGGGCTTTTAAACACTGCAGACGCTGCAGATCAAAGGTTGCAAGTCAGCTGCCTTACGGAATCTAAACAAACGTATTTTAGTATATTCAGCTGAAGTGTTTGAATACACTATTCGGGTGTACATACACCTGCTTACATGCCCAGTGTCGTATACTTCGAGGTGTGGGGCTTTTTGTTTCTATTCTCTCCTGAACACGTTGCATGCGCCTTTTGGTTTTGGATCTGATTCTCCTTCGTGTACTCTGCTGCTTCTACTGCACTATACACTTTATAGTACTAGTCTGTCTACAAACATCTGAGAATGTCTTCCTCTCCCCATTCACCTTCGCTGAAGGAGAGAAACAGCCGCAAAACCCCTCTGTGCATACACTGGATCTGTTGGTTGGAAGCTAAACTAAGGCAACCGCCAACCCCACGAAGCTGCACCGATGAAGGTCTTCCTTGCATGCATGCTTCGGGGTGTATAGGTTTCTCTACACCTCAAATACCAGCATGCAGGCACAGCCGCTAAGGGGCCCAAGGGGGTAGCTATGTCATATGTAGCTCTGCATGCATGCATGCATGCATGCAGCCCCAGGATCATCTAAGCGGGAATTTCTTCACCCCAGTTCTGTGGTTTGAGATTTGAATAAGCTCAAAACAATACAACTATTGGCCTCCCAGGCTACACCTACGCCTACACTCTGCTGCAGGTAGCTGCTGCACTGCGCATGCACTTGCTGCAATGCGGGCTGTGTGCTGCCTGATCCGGCTGTACAGACACATATTCGGCTCCCCTACAAAAGCAGAGGCCACGTGAGAATCTCCTAGTTGCATGCATTTGCATGCAACTTGCTGCTAACCCCGCCCATGCATGCAGCATATATGTCTAGGGTATATTGCTGCATAGACGATATCGTGTTGCTGCTGCTGCTGCTGCTGCTGCTGCTGCTGGTGACGCTGCAGTTGCTGCTGTTGCTGCTGCTACCGTAGCTTCGCTGGCCCCAGAAAATGCCAGCTAATGCTAGAGTGCATGCATTTAGATACGTTGCTGCTGCTCTCCCATTCGCTGCTGTTGAGCTGCTGCAGCAGCTACGCTAGGTGCTGCGACAGCAGCAGCAGCAGCAGCAGCACGAAACCAGCATCATGCTGCTGATGCCTGCGCTGTCCATAGTGCAGCAGCTTCTGCAAAACAAGGAAGCTGCAGCAGAAGTAGCAGCAGCAGCAGCAGCAGCAGCAGCAGCAGCAGCAGCAACAGCAGCAGCACGTTCAGCTAGCAACATCCCTCACAACTCCCTCTAGCTGCGCTCCCTGCAGCCTTTGGTTCGCCTGTCCTTCCTTCAACTCCAACACACCTTTAACTGGGCACCGACAAGTCGGACAGAGGCCGCTCCTGCATGCAACATCACACCCATGCATGCACCCATGCATGCATGCATGCACGCATGCATGCACTCATGCATGCATGCATGTACTCATGCATGCATGCATGCATGCATGCATGCAACTATCCATGGATTTGAAACGTTTAGACCAACCGCAATTGAATTGTATCTCCAAGTGCAGCAGCAGTGCTGCCATCAGCAGCAGCAGCAGCAACAACAGCAGCAGCAGCAACAACAGCAGCAGCAACAGCAGCAGCAGCAACAGCAGCAGCAGCAACAGCAGCAGCAGCAACAGCAGCAGCAACAGCAGCAGCAGCGTTAGACGGCAGGTTACCTGTGTAGGCAGGTCTCAGCGCACGTGAAGCAGAGGCCTCCATGCCCGCAGAAGAGCATCACAGCGCTCGCCATCTGCATGCGCATGCACCAGAGAAAGCCCCAACATGCATCTCCCCCCTCTTCACACACTCTAATAGCAGACAGACCCTCAGCTTCTTAAACCCTTGCATGCGCCCTCTGCATGCAGATCTTTATAAAACATATATATATATATATATATATATATATATATATATATATATAAGCAGCATGCCGATGTATGCCTCTCTATCGGATTCTATGTTGTAGCTTAAATACAACTTGCTCTCGTTATACCTACGAATTCAAGTGTATGTACACCGCAAGATGTGTGCATTCTTCTTCTGTACGGCATTGCAATGCATGCAATACATTTAAAGATGTGTAAATCATTATTCAGGTGTACATACACTCCAGATATCTTACGGTATTGCAGCAGATAATACACAGCTCGGCCTCCCGCTGCGGCGTCCTGTCGGGTGCGCCAGCAGCAGCAGCAGCAGCAGCAGCAGGAGCAGCAGCAGCAGTTGCTGCTGCTGCTTCGGGCTGCATATCAACTACATTTTCTGCTGCTGCTTCTGCTGTTGCGGGTGTTGCTGCTGCTCTTGCTGCTGCTGCTGTTGCTGCTGCTGCTGCTGCTGCTGCTGCTGTTGTTGTTGCAGTAATATCTCTAGGTTGCTGATTTTGAGAGTTGTCGACTCGTCTCTTCTCTCTGTTCTCTTCAGCATTACCTCCATTCAACAACTGCCAGGGGCCCCCAGTGGGGGGCCCCTCCTGAGGTGTATGGATGGGGGGGGAGGGGGCCCCCTTCTCTTGTTCTGTTGATGTTTGGATAGAATCATCAAGAGGGCTTGCAATTCTATAGAAGTGCTCGCTCACTCTTTCTAAGGTGAGTTTCATATCACACATGAGGGGGGGCCCCACAGCTGCTGCTGCTGCTGCTGTTGCTGCTGTTGTTGCTGTTGCTGTTGCTGTTGAAGAAGAAGAAGAAGGCAGCACATAACGACTGCCCTGAGTAGGTGTCTGTCTCTGTTCTATATCATCTGTAAAGGATCTACTATGATTCGCCATGAAGCATATCGATACGAATGCAGCAAATAACATTAATAGAAAGAAAGAAGCAACACCAGAAGAGACAAATACAATAAATCTTGAATTCAGGTGTACAGACATCCACTGAGAGAAGGCAACCACTGACAACAAGAATGCCACTGCATGCAACTCAGATACATGCACTAAGACACGAGTTATAGTATTTTGTTGTAGCATCGTATCCCGCAGCAGCAGCAACCCCAGCAGCAAGCAGCAGAAGAGGTGGCCTGCAGCGAATATCCATAGAGGCCATATTAGTATAAAAGAGTGAGAGAAGAGAGAAGATATAGATTTAGAGAAAGCGAAGAAGGAGGAGGAGGAGGCCTCACGAAGCCATAGAGTCCCCAGCTGTAACAACACCACCAAGTCCCAGCATTGTAGACGAGCCCAGGTGTATGCATCATTTCTATATAGATTCAAGAGCATTCCTGAGGTGTAGCTTGCAAGGGCAACCCCTACCAAGACCCCTAAAGGTATAAGATTAATTGTATGTAGAGAGAATAAGATAGAGAGAAGAATACGATAGAATAAACCCAACAATAGAATAACACGCAAACTCTTCTCTGAAGGAAGAAGCCAAGCATAAGATTGTATGAAACGCGAAAGCCCCGTAGAAAGTACAAGTACATCAAATAAAACAAGTGGTAGGGGTAAGAAAGCCCAATGGTCCAGAGGGGCATTCCGGTGTATGCACACTACACCCCAAAGATAACATAGAAATAAACAAAACACCTCTAAACATAATCCTAAACATATTAATGCTACAGAACGAAGGGGGCCCCGGTAATCATCATAAGGGAATAACAGCCGTGGCTGAAACAGACAGATACAGGGAGGAGGCATCTTCGATCCATTGCGTAGAGTAGATTGAATATATTAAATTATAAAACCATAAATGAGGAGAAAACAAACAATTCGTAGATTATACAATGATGTACATACACCGCAAACTCATGCTACACTCGACGACAGCAGCACGTGCCGGCGCTCTCATGCAGCTGCAGCGGGGACAGAAGAAAGTAATTACAAATATGAAATGAGGAAATGAATAAGAAATAAATATACAAAACATACACAAATATAATTTATTATTGCATTAATCTAAAGACAACACAGAGCGTGGCAGGGGGGGGGGGGGGGGGGGGCCCCCAGGCGAGTCGCTCTCTCTCTTTCTCTCTCTCTCTCTCTGTCTTCTCTACTATTCAGTTTGTTTTTTTTATTATATATTTGGAATAATAAACAATTAAGTTGAGTGTTATATTTTGTTTATATATCTGAGTTTATATCTGTAAGCCTGCTGAGGCTTTCGTAGCTACATCGCGCCTTCTTCGGCTATCTTCTGCTTATGCTTATTCTGTCGGCTTTGTTGTTTTCTGCTGTATTTTATTTATTGTATTAAATAATTATATTCATTCCTAAAAATTATTGTTTTATTTAGCTTAGAATTGTTGTATTTGGAGGCATTCGATGATAGTTGTTTGCATCTCATGCTCAGCCTCGATACCTCTGACGGCCTTCATCTTGATTATCTGTCTTGGATGTTGATGGCTTCCATCAACCCATAATCTCTTATCATTAATTGTATGTTGTATACCTGCATGCATCTTTATGGGGCTGGAGTTGGCTGTTTCCTTGTACCTACAGCAGCACCAGCAGCAGCAGCAGCTGCAGCAGCAGCAGCAGCTGCTGCTGCTGCTGCTGCTGCTGCTGCTGCTGCTGCTGCTGCTGCTGCGACACAGGGGCTGCAGCACAAGATAGGCTGAGTTGTATATAACCTGTATCCTGTACAACCCGTCATCAGTTGTTGTATAATATAACACATAAGAGTAGTATGCTGATAGAGTAGCTAGAGGCACTCCCTAACAACATAAAAGAGCAACTACAGCAGCTACAGCAGCTACAGCAGCTACAGCAGCTACAGCCTGTCTCTTTCATTCTTGCATGCTGAGCTCAACAACACAAAGACCTGGCGGGGGCTGACTATCATGCGGGAAGGAGATTAAGACAGATCCTCAAAGAAAAACAGCAGCAACACCTGCTGCTGCTGCTGCTGCTGCAGCAGCAACACCTGCTGCTGCTGCTGCTGCAGCAGCAGCAGCTGCTGCTGCTGCTGCTGCTGGAAGGTACCCCAACATAATCAAGAGCACAGTTGTTAGATGTATCTACACTAGAGACAATCCTCACCCCTCAGTATTTAAGTTTTTGTTTTCTAGTGTATATACACAGAACACCACCCATTTACGACAGATCATGCAACAGCAATATAACCGCCTCTTTTAAAAACCTAAATCTAATGGAAGAGTGCAATTATATACCCCCAATGTCTCGGGGGCCCTGGTGTAGGTACACCGGAGATGTAGGATAATCGTAAACTCGACTTCTCTCGCAGCAGACAAATTATCTCCGGTGTTTGTTTCATCAGAATCGCCTTAAGAGATTGTGATGGGCGCACGCATGCATATGGTTCTCTATACAGTTCTCTCTCTCTCTCTCTCTCTCTCTCTATATATATATATATATATATATATATATATATATATATATATATATATATATATATATATATATATATATATATATATATACAGAAAGAGAGAACCATATGTATGTCGATAGATAGATAGATATAGATAGATATAGAGAAAGATAGAGATAGAGATAGATAGAGATAGATAGAGATAGATAGCGATAGATAGAGATAGAGATATAGAGATAGATAGAGATAGATAGAGAGAAATATATAGATATAGATATTGAGAGATATAGATAGATAGTTAGATATAGATAGATAGATAAATATAGATAGATAGATAGATATGGGCATTGAAGGCCTTATTCCGAGTTTCTTCGATTGAATCGCCCGATGTAGAGGTTAGAGGGCTCAAACGGAGTAGCAAGGAGCATCAGAACTGTATCTGTCCCTTGAGAGCGTTTGTGTGTGGCGTTTGACTACCTCAATTTTGTTTATTTGGTGTAGTTGCTTGTAGGAGGAATTGCGTTCATGTTTGCTCTTGCTAGACATGTTACTCTGAGGTGTGATGATGATATGCTAGAAAAGAAAGACGGAGGCCGACAGAGTCTAACGCCTTTCCGATCCGATATTAGGGGAGAAGAAGAAGTGTGTTTCAAGGGTATTTCGGTGTCTGTGTTTATTATTATTAAATTATTATTATATACAGGAAGTCCACAAACTCGGGGGAATAGAATAGCACCACCCAAGGAGAAAACCTGCTGTTTCTTAACTATCTTTATTCTAGATCGCAAAGCATTATTATGAGTGGGCTGCTGCTCGTATACATATATATATATATATATATATATATATATATATATATATATATATATATATATATATATATATATATATATATATTTGCTCGCATGATCGTTTAAGAACCCCTTAATTCATTGGCTATCCCACTTTCTTTCTGTTTAGTGTTTAGAAGAGGAAGTAGAGGAAGTACATAGCTCTATGAAACCCATATGACTGGTGTTCTGTTGCTAGATCTGTAGAGAAACAAATAATAATAAAGTGCTGCTGTTTGTGGTGTTCCGCATACTGTTTCATGTCAGTTCAAGACAGAAAATGAATACAGCAGCGTTCTTCCGGCAGCAGCCAACAGCCGAATAGAAGAAATAGAAGAAATGCCCTTCTTCTTCTGAGAGGCACTTGTACTAATCCTCTCCACATATACTGCATGCACTGAGGGGTATATGATTATATGATTACACAGTGGCCGACTCCAACCCCAAATGGTATTATCTCGCCGGGAGATTCGTGTATATTCTTCTGCTTTCTCGGGTTTTTCTTCTTTTGGCTCTCTTCACGAACTCCTCCACATTGTAAACATGATCTGTATGCGGCTGTTTTTATTCTATTAAATGAGCCTCAGTCTTGTGCTGCCCTTCACAAGCAGCAGCAGCCTCTTGCATGCGATAATACCCCCGAAAGAAAGAGAAACACAGATTATGTGTTACTCTACTGGCTTTGCATGTGGGTGCTGCCTCTCAAATTTTCCTGCATCGCCTCCTTTACGAATCCTCTTCGTTCTATTACAGAGTAAGCGAGATGTTTTAAGTCTGTTTGTTGTTTCTCGCTGTGTTTCTAGCGCATTATCAACCTCACTCCCCGTACGGAATAGCAACGCAACCACCGTCGCTGCAGTTACTGTTCATGTGTTCATGCCCGACATCAACACATCCTATTGCTGCTGCCGTCTTCTGACTCTGACAGAATACATTCAGAAGATCCAAAGAAAATACAGACACAGCAAGATCTACAAAGAAGGCGGCCCTCCCTTCGGTTCTCTTGTCGTTGTCTGTGTCTCAGATGATTTTGTGTGCGTGGAAGTATCGCACTAAGTAGAAGATGCTGACTAGAGTGCATGCACACAGCAGCAACAGCTGCAATACAGAAAACCAAACAACGCGACTGTTGATAGCTTCGCTTGTCCTTTGGAATCTCTCCTCCTGAACACAACAACACAAACACAACACACGACATCCATGCATGTTCAAAAGAAAAACTCGGCTCCTCACGGGGCTACTAACTAACCCTCCCCCCCCCTCCCCCCCCCCGTTCTTCCTTCCCCCCGCGGCCAACCCCGGCACCCGGCCTCCCCCGTGGCTTGAATTTGTAGTCCCTTAAAGTAATACATATGCATGCAAATCAAACACACCTGCACTCTTTCATAGTCGTTCTCTGCCTGCATCGCCTCCACTCGCCTAGCAATGGCTTGAAGTTTTAGATGAACGCTGTTCACGTGATCCTTCTTCGCGAGGTCCTGCGAGCATCCATTTAATGAGAGAGGCAAAACGATAAATAGATATAAGCCTCTCACCCATATTATTGTATTTTGGGTATGTTTGGAGGATCGTGTTAAGGGTGATAGTGTTAAGCTTACATCGATGTTGATGTCAGTATCCCCCAATTCTATGGAAAGCGACCATTTCAGAAGTTGGGTGTTGAACCACTTTGAAGATGCACAGGAAATACAAACCTGATACTCCCCCGTTGTTGTTGTCATGTGAGTAACCTTCCCCTCCACGTCTGCCGGCAGCACCTCTCTGCTGTACGCGCTGCGGCCAGTAGGGTCCTTGAAGATAATGCTGCAGGTTACTCCTAAACAGCACATCAAACACATGATACAAGCCAATCCATAAACAAATATAAAGATCTAAGCAAGTCTATCGAGCAATTCAAACCCTCTGTCTTCGTATGGAAGTCAACAAACTCCGCCAGAACAGCCAGCAGGCATCGCGCAACTGTAGGTTAGACGACAGCGAAACTGCTACTTACCAGGATTTTCATGGTTCTTGTATGAAGCAGTTAGTGCTACACCCGTTGGTACGCTCTCTATGAAACATTTATCTTGAGATTCCTGCACGTAGAAGTAGGCCGCTGATGCCGCGTGAACGAAGAAAGCTAACGCCAAGATGAAGGGGGCAGCAGCCCGCACCGAAGGCGAGCCGCGAATCCTTTTGAAAGCCCTCATTGAATGTGTCGGGAGAGACACAGAACAACAAGTTCAAACGAAGAAACAAACCCTCAAACCTGAACGCCAACGTGCCAGTAACAGCGGCCGCACGGAGGTCGTGGTGGGGCCCACGACTTCTTGGCCCTCCGTCTGCGTAAAGTGCAGTCCTACAGAAATTCCCAAAGCCTCAATAAACAGCTAACAAATAATAATGAACAGAAGAGGCCGTCGTCCTCAGCTGTCTCGGCACCTGGTGGCACCCCTCGGTGAGACAGCAACTTTAGTGCCGCGCTATGCAATAGGCATGGAACTCGAAGCAGATATAGAAAATAATAATGAAAAAACAACTTGAAGTAGAAACGAGCTCAAATACCTAACTATCCACCAGGTGACCGCTACATAGAACGAACAAGACACTGCTGGCAGCATTGGGGCTGGATAAGCCCGTGTGTAGTGCCGAATGTTAAGAGCAGAACATAGATTGGCTCCTACATGTATCTTTCTTGCTAATCAGGATGACGCTATTCCCTCATCTAGGCACTAAATAAATCAAATAAACGAAAAGGTTAACCCCCACCAGCGGAAGTCTTCGCTTTCTCAACGAAAAGATATCTGATCTCCCTTCCCAGTTTGCAGATTGGCGGAATATCACCCTTGCCACTGCCAATCAGGGTCCCTGGCTGTGCCATGGTCTGTAGGATGTTGGTAGTTGCTTCTCTCCTTAGTTACGGGCTACCTATGGACGGCCAAGTTAGTATTAAATCGCTGTTTACACAACAGTGTACAACGTTAGCGCATGCAGCAAAGCTGAAACAAGTGTTCTCGATCTTAGCCGCAGATCTTCACGAGCTGCAACAAAGCCAAATACTTGAAAGAAGAATTCGTAAGAAGCAGCTGAAATCCCCTTCAGCATCCAAGCGTGCTCGACGCAGCTGGGCGGAGGGGGTGGCGCGCAGTGGCTTGTTAGGGGCTACAACGTAGCTATTTGTACAGCGCAGCTAGTTCTGAATGGCATATCCGCATGCATGCAAAGCTAAAGGCCCTTTGCTTCATCGCTAGCGTTGGAGACTTAGTTTAGACTGGCTTTAAACGCGTGCTTGATCCTCCGTAGTCAGCCTGCGAGCAAGTAGATGCACGAGTTCCAGCATGAAGCAGGCCATGCTACAGAAGAGATTAAATGCGCATGCATGTGGGGCCGTCTTGCATGGCTAGTTTCAGCATGATACGTTTCAGCCCATGGCAGGTTTGCCTGTGTCCCCTACCAGCTGGAGGGCCCGCTGCGCCCAGGAGGCCAGCAAACTGAAATGGAGGTTAGTTGCTTTGGGGGAACTCTTTATTCAATGCTTGAGTCATTTACAGTTCACGACGGTCTTCAGCTAGGACTGAGGACCCTACCTGCAAATGGATATTGAAGGCAGGGTCAGCTTCTTTCGAGAAACTCTCATCTTTAGCTACTCTGACTCTTTTCTACTCACGACGGTTCTCAGGTACTATCCAGGGCTCTCGCTACAGAGAGGTGGCAGCGCCACTGTGCATTCATTGGCGCAAGGAGGTGGGGGAGATCCTTTCTTTCTCAGAACAGAACTCCTGGCAATCTCGAAAAACAAGGCTGTCAACTTTTTGGTAGGGTATTTAACGATTCTTTATGTGCTTCTCAGCACCCTGTTAAACTTGGCTGATCAGAGCGACTCATGTACGTGGGCTAGGTATGCCACGACTAGCACGGCTAGGGTCTATTTCAGAATATCTATTAATAAATTATTGAGTCAATTTCCCCCCAGCGGGTGCATCTGTGCCTGTACACGCTATCAGAGAAAGCTGCCGTCGGGAGTGCTGTGTCAGGGTCTAGTATTCTTATATACCCCTTCAATAGTGAGGTATTAGGCATGTGCCTGGTTCAGTCCCTCGGATACTACTTCGCTCTCCATTGATTAGACCTGTAGATCATACTGCTCAATAAGGAAAGTTGTTCTTCTATTGACTACCAGACCCCTCGCTAGCACAAATCTGCTATTCTTAGCTTGGCTCGACAGAATCATCCTTCATGAAACCTCCGTACATTATAGAAGTGGCTGCTACCGATATTTTCGCACGATGCTCATCCCAAAGAGAAAAACAGCATATTTCATTAGCGTTCTTTTGGGGGAGACTATCCCCACTAGCCTCACTTCTCCATTCCAGCACAGTTGCCTGCAACGGGAACTCTCAAGCAGCATGTAGAGGGCTTGACCCCAGCTGGTTCCCAATCGCACGAGCTTGTACCTGTGCGCGTTCGATACCTACTAGAAAGTCGTCACTCGCACAAGTGAAGCGCCAAACGAAGCAGCATATTTCTCTCTACCTGAGAAGCGTGCTGAAGCGCAACTGCCTGCCTGGATCTAAGCGCATTAGTGAGCATTCCCCGTCTCGGCTCCAATTCGCAGGACGCCCGGAAACCAAAAAGGGAGTTTATGTTTTGCATCCCTGGTGAGTAGGCCAGCAATTATTCCCATGTATTCTGGGCAAGCGTGAACCTAAAGTAGCCTGCTTTTCGTTGCAGAGGCTTTAACTACCGTTGGTACTACCGAGTTCTCGGCCTACCGTTGGTAAGCCGTATAATTAAGTACACTCTGAACATTTCCTGGGGTTGCCACGTTAATGCATATCCTACGTGGCGAATACGCTGCATTCTCGTCGCGATACCACAGACAGAACCAGCAGCGGAGCCAAGGACAAACCCCGCTTACTCATACACAAGGTGCCTACATCCCCCACGCTGATTCCGAGCTAGTGCCACCGCAAGTGCACAGGGCAGTTAGCAATAAGCAATAAGGCGACGGTGTTGCAGCAGCAAGTGGGTCAGTAAACGGCAAATGCAATACCTGGCGCGCAACATCGATGACCGTCAAATGCACGAAGGATATTGGCCGAAAGACGCTTTAGGCACGGGGGCTTCGAGACACTCAACGCCAGAGCTTGTGACGCTGTCGCCGCCCACACTGTGTTGCAGCAGCCCGAGACTGCCACTGGTTGCTGCTGCGCTCTGTCCCATGGGTTAGACTTGAAAGCTGGGTTTCGCGAAGGCGTCCAAGCCCTGCATAAAACTGTTGGGCTTCTAAATCGCTTAGCCATAAACCTGTAGGCCTCCTTCAACCGCTACGCATTCCTTCTCGTCGGTGAAGCCATGCCAGCCTCGAATTTAGTGCTGATGTTCCTCTCACCGCTGCTGGGAGTGAGTCTATCTTGGCGCTGGTTGACTCACTCAGCAAGGTGGCTCGCATTGTCCCTACGAAAAAGTCGTTAACAGCTGCTTATACTGCGGGAGTTCTTGCTGATCGGCTAGCTCGCTGTCATGGATTCCCTGAAGTGCTTATTTCCGTTCGTGGCCGTCGCTTTCTGCCGTAGATGTGGCAGCAACTGTTCAGCCGATTTAGCATTCGGTGCGCAATGCCTTCCGCTTATCTTTCACAGAGTGACGGCCATACGAAGCAGCTCAATCGCACGCTGGAGCAAATAATACGAGCATATTCCCAAAATAACTAGTGTGAATAGTAGCGACGCCCTCCTGCACTGGAGTTCGCATACAACACATCCAGCCACTCCTCAGCTGAGCTTTCATCCTTTGAGGTTATGATTGGTGAGAACTCTCCGATGGCGGGGGATCTCGATATTGTGGATGTTTTGGCTTCTACATTCACCCCTCATATGACCAAGCTACTTCGTCAACTGTGTGATCGGGGGCAGGGCTGAAGGCGAAGTGGTGCAAAGAATCTTACTCTGATTCCAAGAGGCGAGCTTTGGAGTTTGCTGTGGGTGACAAAGTGGGGCTCACGAGCTGTGGAAGACGAAGTGTGGCTCAGCAGCAAACATTTGCCGGCTATGAATAACTGCTCAAAGTTTGAGCCTCGGTACCATGGCCCCTTTGAGATCACGCCAGCTTTTGGAAGATCAAGCATGCCCCCATAACTGCATCCATCATATTATGAAATCGTAACACAGACTTGATGAGTCGATCCCTTCAGCCCAAAACTCCTTAAGATTAGCTGGTCTGCGTTCCCTCCTTAATATTTTCAACTCATGGCTCTGGCTGCCATTTTACCCCTCTCCAAAAGCTTAATAACGGACAGTTTGCAACTCAGATGGCCATCGTCTTGAAGCTTCTATTTCCATGCAAAACAGTTATGTTTCACCGTCCGTAGCCTCACAGGAGTCTGCGTCGGCTACAAGCAACACCATCACGAGTTGATAAGTTGTCGCAAACTATTCGAAACAATCGTCTGACAATACTAATAACGTTGACTGTTAGTATCTGCTCTGGGTATACGCTCCTGCTAGTAGACAACCCGCATCAGAATAAATGGCTGAAAATGGGAGCTGCAGCTAAGGCCACCACTGATGGCACAAATACCGGTATCAAGGGCCAGTGCCAGCCGCGCCTACAAATAGGCAGATTGCCACTAAAGCTACCCCGCTGAAGCAACGCTGGCAATGTTTAGCAGTTGCCTGCAATTAATCTTGGTGATGCCAAAGTAGGATAAACGTGCGCACGGTAAACGAGACAGGTATCGCACGGCCGGGATTTCAGATGCATGTTTAAAATTGCATGGCTGGTCCTAATTGCGATTCGATGCAGTACAAACAAGAAAAAAACGTTTTACGCGCCGTGGGGTGACGAGACCAAAACTAAAGAAGGGGGCGCAGGTCTATACGGGGTTTGTTGCCCAGTATGCTTGCCAAAAGGAGGAAGAAGGCAGTATGGCATAGCAGTTCAAGCTTTTAAAACCAAATCCATTCACACTTGGGCGTCTGGCTTGTCCTTTTTCCTAATTAACAGAACATCCCTAAAGTTGTTGGAATTCGCACTCCTAAACGAGTCCGCTACTTCAACTGAAAGAGCGTCAGAGTACTTCTCGCGAAGAAAGGACATGAAGGCCAAAGACCCGCCGCCAATGCCGAAGTAGTACCTTGAATCAAAGCAGACGGCAGAGCTTCAACGGTGAAGTTGGGGGGGGGAGGGGCGGAATAGCTATAAAACGTGAAGGTTATCCCATTAGAAGAAATGGTTAGTACACATTAATGGCTTTACCTACATATACCATGCATGCTATTCAGTCATGATATGCCGAATACTCAGGGCAAAAATCAACAGCAAAAAAGAGACAAAATGGCAACTTGGCGTTGAGAGTTTGCCAGGCATTCTTAAACTGTACACTTTACTCGCACACTAGAGCCAAACTTGGGAATTCGTACGCAGAATCAGCTGTCAAGTGGACGTGGGGAATCTCTTCCACAAAGACGATACTCAAATTCGACTGGCATTTACCATGAACACGCGTATAAGTGTAAATGGGGGTAAATTAGGTGCTCCTCTCACCTCTTGGAGGCGACAAGGGCGATGCCGTCCTTGTGAAGCAGACGTTTGAATATGGCGGCAAGGGGCTCGAATGTTTCCTCTCTGTAGATTCCTTCGGAACAGAAAATGACGCTGAATCCAATTTCTCGTGCGTTGGGCTGCCTGAGAGTCTCACCTGTCATGTCTGTCTCTGCTATGCCTGTCGCCAAGCTTCCATCTTTCTCCTGCACTGTCTCGTTTTGTCCTTCGGGTGTTCCTTCGGTTGTCTTTATCTCTGCAGTTGCCTTAGGTTTTGCTCCTTGGCATGAGCAGTGAATCTTGGGATACTTTTCCCACGAAGCCGCCAGGCAAAGAGCGCGACCCTGCAGCAAGGGAAAGCTTCCCACGTCCTTTCGTTGTCCGTTGCCCTCGCTTTCCATTGAATTCCCCGCATCATCTATAGACCCTGCCCCAAGGTCTCCGAAACGGGCAGCTTTAGCCAGGGGAGAGGCGTCGTCAAAGCAAGCAGACAACTGATGCTGATGGGGCGCCGCAGAGCCAAGGATACTGTTCTCGGTGTTCTTAAGGATGTTCCACCGAGTTGCTTGCTTAAGCACCTTCAAGCAAGAAGAGAGCAAAGGGGAAAATAAAAGCATAGAAGACCAAGGGATCCGCACACCTCGAAATGTTCAAAGCAGCGCTCCAAGGCCCCCTGGAGCATATGCCCACGGCAATGTGCCAACCAGCAAACTAACCAGCTACCTAACAAGCCAAGTAACAAACTAGCTAGCCGGTTGATTATAAAAGAAGCCAGCGAGCCACACTGAGTGCCTAAACTGCCATCAATATTTACGCACACACCCGGTAACGCACTGAATAGGTGGCCACGCAGTTTTCCAATGAGCTATCTAGCTAATCAGCCTGATCACTGGCAAAGATGCACCGAACCAGTAGTGATCTGAATTCCTCAACTCTTGAGCGAAGCCATATATGGCTGCATGCCTATAAGCTGTTATCTTATAGAAGCTGTGTGCTTATAGAAGCACTGGCTGACAGCTTATAGGCATGGCTACATGCCTATAAGCTGTCAGCCAGTGCTTCTCGACACAGCAGCCAACTGTGAAAATTTCAATAGGGGGTAGGAGGGATGCAGGGGCTGTGCTGGCAGTGGAAAATGCATGTATGTGCAACAGATCCACGCCTCACATTTTCGTTCAAGTCCTGAAAGACCACAGCGGGAGCGCCGGTTTTAAGAGCCCAAATACCCAACAGGCCGTGGCCGCAACCTGCACGAAAATTGTGTGTTTATGCTCAGAATGAACAAGAATAAAAACCAAGTAAGATTGCCTTCTTGTCGTTCATTTCGAAAACAAATCGGTTGGCATGCTTCGATGCAACAGGAGAGGCGCGGGGAGGGTCTGTTTGGCGGGCGCGGGCTACAAACACAGAAAAGAAAGTGAGGAGAGAAAGCAGCACTCGCGGCTATAAGACTCACCCAGATCGAGCACATGGCCGCAGGTAACCAAGCTAAGCACTTCATTAACTTCCCGTTTGTCTGACTTTTGCAAAAACCCCAAAAGGTCCCACGTACACTCCCAAATAGAAAAGCCTCCTTCATATTCCCCTTTCTTCACCTGAAAGTGCAGCAGCAACACACGCCGCATATATCCCGTACAAAAAAGAGAGGAAAGCGTACAGATAGGAAAGGACACATACATGCGAGGAGGAGAAGTACGGGCAGAGGAGGCATACAGACTATAATACACAAGCAGACGCATCAGACGTGCACAGGCACGCATCAGCACAAAGCAAGCACAGCAGCACACGGGTGAAGAGAATGGAACATATTGAGAGACACAGAATCAGATAGGCAAGCAGGGAGGCATACACACATAGAAACACAGCTACGAATGCGAGGGGATAGGCGGCAGAGGAGGTAGAAACAAAGACACGGGAAAAAACACACACACAGTACAGCAAACGGAGAAAATTATCTATAAAAGCACTGTATGCAGAAAAACTAACACAGAAACATATATCGGAGCTTGACAGCCTGCTTGGGAAGCAGAGAGGTGACGACAGACACTAATAGAATATAATATAATATTATATATTATATTAATAATATATAATATTAATACAATATAATATTATATATATATATATATATATATATATATATATATATATATATATATATATATATATATATATATATATATATATATATATATATATTATAGATGTTTCCGTCCCTCTCAAATGCAAGCAAAATGAATGAAACTTGTTTCAGCAATGTCCTCTTCAGAAACCAATCATACGAAGTTCAGTATCTGACCAGCATCTCATTGTCAGCAGTGGGCCCCCCTTTAACAGCAAACAAAACTGCCGCTTCATCTCCTGTGTGTTCATCTGCCGGGCCCCCATTGAAGTGTTCCTCTACGGCTTCTGTCCTTGAACATGCCGTTTCTTTATCCTCCTTGCCACTGCCTACAGTGCCGTTGAGTGACTTTGTGTGCGTGTTCAACGGGGCGCCTTCAGCCGTAACACGCCATATAGCAAATTGGGGAGGAGGCCCCCAGCCCTCTGGGAAGGCCATCTGCTACACCAGAGGCCAGTCTGTTAATACAGAAGCCTTAGGGCAGATAAAAAGTAATGGATTATCTCGTTTCAGGTTAGGTTTCCAAGGAAGGAAAGACAGCAACACAGCCACAGATACGAAGTACGAAGGAATACTTGTTGCTGTCGGAGTAGCACAGTGCGAGGAAACGTGAACATATCATGAACTAAGCACACTTACACAGCATTTATAAGCTTAATTATTGCATAATTATTAAAAATATTATATCTTGTTGGAGATGTATACAAGAATACACAATCGACGGGGAAGACGAGAGGGCTACCATTGCTAGAGGGCCCCACGATGTTCAGCCTTATCGTGTTTGGGGGTTTTCACAATCCTAGATCTCATTCTTTGGTTAATTTTTTCCGAAATAAGTATATTTGTTTTATATTCTGTATCCTGCTTCAAAGCAAAGCCCACAGGCACCAGAAATCCCTGTCAGTGCGTACATAGGGGGCCCTCTGATAGGAAGAAAGGCTGTACATGGGCGTGTATGAACCCATAAGCTGCATTTGGCCTATGCTATGAATAATCTGAATGTATGGAGAGGAGGATCGCAGGCTTGTAGGCTGCTATGCCCCTTTGAGGCACGTTGCTCTACGCCATAGCAAATGGCTTTTCGGAGCATCTCATTCGGAGCAGTCATCACCCCCAAGCTTTGCCCAGGGCTGAAGTTGTCCTCAAACCCTTCTGTCTGTCTATCCGTGGTAGTCCCCCCTTTCTTGTATCTTTCCTCTTTCTGATTGCAGCTTTTGCTGCTTGTGCTGCGGCTCTTGGGCGTGCACATCTGTAGACGAAATGGCAGCAGAGGGGCCTTCTGTCTTCCTTCCTGGAGACTACTGCCCTATAATTCAACGTTCAGAAGGCACAGCAGCAGAGGTTGCCGCTGCAGCCAAAGCCTCAGCAGCCGCTGCAGCAGCTGTAGCCCGCACATTTGATTGGAGTGCGGTGCACCTACACAACTCGGAGGCTTCAGGAAATCAAGACCAGCAGCACCAATCGGAGTCTTCCGTAGATGTTGAGGGAGCTGGGCCTTGCGTTAAAGCAAGAACACCCTCCTTGTTGATGCCTAGGAACGTCCTACCCCCCCATGCTCCCACTTATGTTTGCATCAGCACGCACAACAGATACACCCCACGAGTTGGGGACACCGTCATCGGCATCATCAACTCAAAAGGCTCAGAATACTATAGTGTATGTGGGCCCTTCACCTTAAATAAACAGGGCGTCGGATATATATGTGTATATCTAGCTATTGCTGTTGTTAGTTGTTCTACAGAATGCCTCGTCATACATATATTATGACTGCGCGGGTTGTTGCCGGGCCAGTTACCGCATCCTGTTCCCCTTTCATTTATACCCTGGAGTCTGAACTATATCCCCTAAAGTATTCTGCTGTTGGCGACTCTGATGTGGTTGTTTCCCCGGAGCACAACTAGATCTGCTGATTTAAGAATGCAGGCAAACACTAGCTGGCAGCTTACAACAACTGTACTGTATCGGCTGTGTTTCTGTTCAGGTTAACATCCGTGGCTTTGCTCCAGCTCGTCTGGCCGCCGTGGCGGGATTTGAGGGGGCGACGAGGAGAAACAAACCAATGCTGGGTTTAGGGTCTGTGCTGCTGGTGCGTGTGTCTCACCTGTCTCCGCTGCTGGGAGCTGACGTTACGTGCTGCAGCAGCAACTGCAGCAAGCCATGGACGAGCAGTGAGAAAGTCCTTGGAGAGCTAAGAGGGGGAATAATTATTGAGGTCCCCATCCCATTCGCATTCAGGTCTGACCGATATGTTTGTTGTTGTTGTGCTTTGCTGTGCGGGTTCTGCTGCTGCTGTCACTGCTGCATTTGCATTTGCTGCTGCTGCTGCTGCCACTGCTGCTGTTCGTGATGATTTGATAGCTACACTGTTTGCTTGAAATTTGGATTTTCATGGTTATTCAGAGTTTCCAGCAAGTATATACAAATACGTGTGCGTGTGTTGCTGCAGTCTGTTGTGTCCCGACAGTTTGGTGTTGAAGCTACTGGGCAGCCGTCTACCCTTTGAGATAGCCGTTGGTCTCAATGGCCGCGTTTGGATACGAGCCGAAAACCCGGCTCTCAGCATACGCGTGGGAAATTGTATTACTGCTGCAGCAGCGGGGAGAACGCCTGCGGTGCTGCAGGCTATTGTAGACGCCGTTTTACAGCAATAACTATGCACAATACACGCTGTTGCTGCTGCAGCAGCAGCAGCAGCAGCAGCACCGGCTTCCTCGACGCAGCTGCTGCAGCAGGATGAATTTCAAACTCCTTGCAGTGTGCTGCGCTGGTGTATGACAGTGCTCCGTGCCATCTGCTACGGCAGCACTATATATATATATATATATATATATATATATATATATATATATATATATATATATATATATATATATATATATATATATACGAGCAGTATATTTTCGGCACGCCGCCTGAAGTTGGGAACAGTCGAATCCAAATCATTGAAACATACGAACCATTTGAACTGTATTTCTGCCTCCACTGTAATTACAGTGGAGCCTCCTATTGACAGACCCGTCTAGGGGGGCCTTATTGCACTTATTGCCAGTAAAGGTAGGCATTTCAACAGACTACTCGTCCTTGTTTCTGTTGCTTTCTATGTGGATACAGCAGAGCAGCAGCAAGAGCTACTGCCAGCCAGCCAGTGGTTGATCAGCAGCAACTAAGAGGGGACCCTAAATACGAGAGAGTCAGCAGCTAGTACGGATCTCGATTCGCTAGGTGTTGTGACTGTTCGTGTGTGGCTTCGTGTGTAAAACATTTACTTTGAGTTTACATGAGATGTTGGGTTTCAAATGTAAAAACAATCGAGGAGGGTTAACCGAAAGACCTCCTCTGTGCATTGTGAAGGCGTAAATCATGGGGATGGGTAAGAAATATTGGCCCCCTCTTCGTCGCTTCACGTTCTGCTGTCATTCATGTTATATATATTATTATATTACTTCCTACTAACCCGTTCCCTTCCTAGCACAGCAGAAAGCCCCTCTCTCGCTGAACTCAGCCATCCCCCTACGCTAAACCGTCACTCCAGAAAGACGGGGTTCGATCATAACCCGGCCCCGCCTGCTTAAAACCAAAGAAGACCAAATCCTACATACCCATCCCCCCAAACCCCCACCAACCCCCACCCCCACCCCCACCCCCACCCCCAAACACCCCCACCGACCCACCCCCTACAAACCAACAAACCAGCTCTCCTACCCCTAGAACGTCCAAATGAAGAAGAGGAGTTGCGCTACTGACGTAACCCCTCCAAAATGAAAATGCTGATTCCACTCCAACACCCTTCACATGGATGCTGGCTGTGGGGCCTCCTTAACTCCACAGTTTGAGGCTTGTACGGGGAAAGAGCCCCAATGGTCTTCCCCCGTGCAGCCCCGCCGTTCTACTTGGTGTATATGTTTTTCAGGAACGGAATGCTCGTCGTCTGCTGCCGCTGCACGCTTGACCAACTGTTCGGGTGAGCACCACCTGCTGCTGCTAGCTAGCTCTTGCTGCTGCAGCGGGGATTTCGTGGCAGCAGACGCCTCCGGTGTAGAAGGAGGTGAAACTGACTGGGAACTACCCGAGAAGCATCCAGTCGACCCAGAAGAAGACGGAGAGCAGCACGTGTTCCCGCACTGCTGTTGAGGTGCTTTGCCACTGCTGCTGCCCCTTCTGCTGCTGCTACAAGCCAACCCTTCAAGCCCGTTATTACTGGTGCTGCTGCTATTGCTGCTCGATCCACCATCAGATGCAGCTGGTTGAAGGGGTTGGTTGCTATTCCAGCAAATGGCGCGGTGTTGTCGCCTCGCAGCAAAAGGAGAGTCAACGACGAGTCTAAAATACTTGTGAAATTCCCAGGGCATTACATGCAGCCTGAAGTGCAGCATGCGCAGCAGTGTGGCCTCAAGGTGGTTCATCTCCCGCAAAGGGAGGCCCCCGACCTTCGCATAGTAAGCGTTTGAGTAGAATGTGTCGTCCGCAAATTTTACAGCGACCATCAGGGCTGTTACCGTCAGACGGTGCAGGTTGAGAGGACACAGCCACACGTTGCTGTTCATCTGGAGCAGCCTGTCAATATAAACCAAGGCCAGCACAAAACACTCCTTACTGCACTGAAAAAAACGAGCTAAACGTTCCAAGTAGTCCGTCATGCTGATCATTGGCTCCGTCGCACTAAGAAAGCAAGGCGCCCCGCACCCTTCAGAGCTATTTTGCATACCCAGGTGCTGCAACAAAGCTGCTACAGAAGCAACTATAGACGCGTCAGCAGCAGATACCTCGAACAACGCCTTTCGAGACGGTGCCCGGCCCCCTCCAACACCTGCGCTGCAAGTGCAATTGGAGCAGCGGCGACAGTTCGCCTCGTGCGAACCATCACGAGGTACGTCTACGCTTCTTGAAGCATGGAGCCCATCCCTCGTCTCCGCCTGGCTGAATGCATGCCGTAGAGGGACCACAGAAGGGCCCCCCTCACCATGCAAGGGAGCCCTCAGCCCGACGGTCGAGCCTGGTAGGGCCATCGTCCCCAAGAGACAACAGATAGGCTCTCGCTTCTGTCGGTGATGCTGACCAAGTACTAACTCAATCAGTGAAGAATCATCACATCCAACTAATAAAACCAACCTTGCGGGAGCTGAGACAATCTGTAAGTCCCTACCAACAAGGTTCTAGCTGGCGGTGTTTCTTGACCCGTAGCTTGCACACAAAGAGGTCCAGAGCTTGGGACTTTCTAAAATTGTCCCTTGTGGTTCGAACGAGATGGTGGATTTCCCTTGAAACCCCTATTCCTCACAGTTATGTCAACGCAGCTGCAAGAGTCACGCTTCCGGCGAGTCATTTCATAGACGAGGTGCTCAGGTGAAGTAGAAGGAGTAACCACTTTGTGGAAATTTTCAATTCAAATCCTTTCTTATATTCTCAGGCCCGCGGCGACGGCGTCTTTTGGCCTGCTCTCGGCTCCGAGTTTGCCTGCGGTTGGCTCCTAGGTGTGCGAAAAAAGATCGTTGAAGTGGAAAAATGCGACAGGCCGTCGCAAGAAGAAGTTGCAGCGGAAAAAGCTATGGCACATATGCAAAAATCACGTGCTTCGTTACAATGAAGCACGTTCGTCGAAGGTCAAAAAGGGGTGTCTATACACCTGAGAGGTGTCGTGGTACGGCAGAGTACAGGAGAACGGCCAGAACACAGTGAACTCAGCGGCACAGACCAAAGAAGAGCCTGGTTTTTTTCGACCCCAAAAAAGAAACGAAATATGAGGTCTATGGGGCAAAAGAAATGAGGCGGCGCCAACCCGTTCGCCCCCTTTCTGCCTGTGGATTTTGCAGTTGCGAGGCACACCCCCGCGAGGTTAGCATGAGTTCCACCAGCAGCCGTGCTGTTGGTGAGAAATATATATAAATAAACTGCTGATATTGCAAAACCCCACAACGAATCCCCCAGGTTCTCCTGCAGAATCTCCCCGCATCTGCGCATGGGCTGGAATGGGGGGCATGCGAGGGGGAACACAGCAATGCAACGGTTTGCAAGTGTCCCTGGGAGTACGTTCTCCCTCTTGCAACTATGCAAGTTGTATAATATTTGGATGAAATGTCATTTTTATGGCTGTTGTTCAGCACCAAACGGCTCTTCTTTGTCTTGAGTTGTTTTAAATTGCGGGATGGGGCAAACCATGCATGTTGACCTGAGCAGAGACACAGCTAATAGCGGAGTGGGAAGTGGCTAGCCATTGCCCGCTAGGGGCCTTTATTCTTAAATCAGCTAATCTAGTTGTGCCCTAGAGACACCCCCACATCAGAATCACCAGCTATAGGATGCAGGGTAGGAGATATGGTTGATGTTCTTGCATGTAGCTGAGAGGAGGGCCGGCTGAGGTAATGGAAATGGTAAAAAAACTATTCACACGCAATTTGCAACGAGCCTTTTTGGATAGCAGCAGCAGCAATGGCCAGCGCTGCGGAGAAGTCGGCGGTGTTTATGATTTCAGGTGAGAAGGGCCCGCGTAAACTATTGTACACGTCGGCGTCCTCTGATGCCAACGACGATGTTTCCAGCTGGCGGGGTGTATCTGTTGTTGTTTGTGCTGATGCAAACGTGAGCGGGAGAGTGCGGGGTTCAAGACGTGTCGTGGTAGCAACAAGGATGTAGCATAATATATAGCAGTGTAGCGCATTATGGAGGATCGAGTAAATACTTAAACACCGTATACACTGGAGTTTACATTGATATCGCACACATGAAAGAGGCATTCGCCCTGCCTGTGTGCTGGACTGCCTTGCATCACCAGCGGCAGCATTGCAGCCCACGGCATGCCTTGTCTCCACCAGCCACAGACCCTTGGACCGTGATGCCCAGGAGGCCACGAGTCTGGAGAGTATGGCTGCTGCTTGTTGCTAAATTTCTTTGTAAGTATTTCGTTTTATCGCAGTTTATCACGGGCCTCACCTAAGACTGGGGACTCGCATTACACAACAACGATGACAACGCACCTTGCTTCAGCTAGTTATGCAAGATATACCCGCGCGTACTCACAGCAAATGCCCGTTTCCTGTATGGGGTAGCATTGCCGACTGTATTGTGGACTGCCTTTAATCATAATCCCCCGTTGTCACCCTACGAGCATGTAGGGATGCAAGTGCCAGCTTCATGCACAGCATGGTAAACCCGTTTTTCTGCGAAATCTATCTTTAAGGCTTTGCCTTGCAGTTAGCGACACTCCTCAGATAAGACTGAGTATTCTCCCTATACCTGGTAGCATCCCATGGCTCATGGTTCAGCGAAACATGGCGGCTTACCATGCGGCAATAATTGGGAAAGAGAAAAAAACCTGAACATCTTTGAAAATCCTTGATAAAGGCTCAGCCATTTCCTCCTGTACAATGTATATTGATCATGGCCTGCCAGCAGCTAGGGAGGCAGCCCACAGAGCCTCGCCGAAGAGAAACAAGCTCGATTTGTGCATCCCCTGAGGGGGAAAGCAAGCGGATTTCCACCAAGGCCTATTCATAAAGAGTGCGTTCGCCTCTGCTCACTATCCAGGTGTGACGAGCGCCCCGGTGCAAAGGCAGCCGCTTCCCTAGGCTTATAGATTCGCCTTTACAACGCCTCAGAAGATTAGGAATAGGTATCAACATTGTGTCTATAGAAAGGGGCCGCACCACTGGTGGGTACCTCTAAGGAAAGGTTCCGCTCCCCCGGCACGTGTCAGTACCATGCAACCCTCCCGGGATGCTCTGCCGTGCCGGTTTGTTCCCAGTTTGCAAGGGGACAGGCTGTGGAGGACTGAGCAAACTTGTGCAAGGGAAGCTTTCGACAGAGCGCCACAACTGGAAGTTTCAGTTATTGACGATCTGAAGTGCATGACGGACCAGGATTTTTTTGTATTTGCTCTAATGCAGAGCTATCTCGCGGGGAGACGAAACTGGCAACTGGCAGAGTTATGGTTATGGAGAGAAGACAAGAAATAGTTGAGCTGGCCTGGACGATGGAGTGCCTTCGCACAAAAGGACGCAAGAACGCCACTTCCACAGCCCTGGCTTGGAAATGACCAAGCTTTTGAGCCTATGGATATTGGGGTTGTGATTGCCAGACTAGCGCACAAATGGCCTTGAAACGGTAACAAACAGCAGCCAGCAAATTAGGCAAACAGAAAGCCCCGAGACAATTCCGATCGGCCTATCGTTCTTCTTCAGTAAAGGAGGTCACACAATACAAGGTTGCGAACGCATGGAGGAATCAAAGGAACTGTCGAATCAGGCCTCTGTGCAGTGCCACAAGGGGAACACACAGAACAATCAAGGAAATACCTGGCCTCCAATTAGCGTGCGGCGCAATGCTAGGGCCGAACGGGATAACAACCAGACCAGCAAAGCCGCTTCGCGTTGACTCAGTGTTTATCTAAACTCGTATTTAAGGCCAGGAGCTGCTGCGGCTGTTTGAGATACGCTGGGAAGTAGATCTGGTACCTGAAGCTACTGCGAGGAGATGCAACTTCCCAGTTCATTCGCTGGCGCAGTCTCTGTGGCAAGCTTCTACGGATGGCAGAAAGGACCCGATAAGCGGCAAAACAATAGGCGTATAATGAGAGGCCTAATTAGAAATGAATAATGCGGCTATGGCACGGGACTTCTACGTTGGACCAGTTCACCACAACATAATCTTATCGTGCTGTGAGTGATCCCTTGATGCCACTCCATTTACTGGCCTATCATGATCCGGAGAGCTGATGTTACGACTTCATTATTAATGGATACAGTGATGCTCAGCTGCATGATTTCCCTGGGGCTGGCTGTGGATCCAGCTTCCATATATGCCATTGCATTTACTGCTGAGGTGACGTGCAGCAGCGTCTCCACACTCACCATGCCTGCCCCATACTGGCAGCCATATTCCCGAATACTACAAAGCTTACCAGCCCACTAACAAGTGGATTGTTCTTCCTGCGGCAGCAAGAAGAACAAATACTGACTAAGGACGAGAAATCAATCCCAAGAAGGACGAAAGTAAACAAGGACGAAAGTAAGCATGTGTGCATGAGTGTATGAGACCCGAGATCCGGCGTGTCCAGCTGCCCTGCTATTACCAAACTGCGGGCCAGTAACTACTACAAGCCCTGATTCTAGCAACGAGTATTTATTTCTGTCAATTAGATCCCTACTCAAATTGCCATTAGTAATATTTGGTGCGGAGATTCGCACACATTTATGCCGCAGCCTTTGGGCTTCGGACTGTAAGGGACCAGCGAAGTGTACGTCGGCTGCTACATTCATTCTCTGTCTGTAATTTCACTCTGTAAATGCCGGCGAGGTAATTCCTGTGAATTATATCGATAAGCTGAGTCTGTCTCAAGAAACAGCTATTGGCCTCCTGGGTCCAGGGAGGAAAGGAAGGTGCCAAGGAGAAAACAGGTAGACGGAAAGAGCACCCACGCTCTTGCTTGTCCCCATGTGAAAAGCGCGCGGAGCAAGAGCAAAGAAAGCAACAAGGGGTGTTCGCTCAGTGACAAAAACGTGCCGAATCCTCCTTGTCACCTTGGCTTCCGCGCGTAAGAATCTCCGTCTCCCGCGCTTTATACTCGCACTGGTGTTGCTATCAACCAGTCTTCAGCAATCTCGGTCAGAATGCATTAGAGCCGTTTCATCCGCCACTAAAGGCACTTTTTTCCACGCTTCCAGTTGACCCTAGCGGCCGCTGACAGGCTGCCAAGATCTATCTAGCGGACTGAGTGTGCTTAAAGATCAGTCACAGATGGGTCGGCTGCCATCAAGGTACTGCAGTCTTGGCATTACCCGAACAGATCGCTGCACTCCACGCCCATTATTACCTTCAGTGCAGCCGCGATGCGCTGCCACACAGCACGCTCAGATGGCCGCTGATGTCTCACCGTTCCTCTTCCTGCATAAATACCTCCAACTACGTTGAGGGCTTGAGCCTTTTCCAGCTCCTCTCGGCCAGTCGCACCTGCGTCAACACCCAAGCATATCACCATAAATACATGGCGAGCCTCCCTAGGAAGGCAAAACGCCTTCCCTGTCTCCACGCCCAATGTCGGAGGCAAACAGAAAGTCGAAAGAAGCAACATTCCCACTGCGCAAGTCTTCGGTCTCCTGAACAAGCGGGGTATTACCCGTCCTCTTGCTATACATGATACCCAATTCCTTCTGCCCGTCTCACCTGGCCTTAATTGGTAAGGCTCGAGAACAATACCCAGTTCAGGAATTTCAAGTGCCGATTTTGGTTTCTGCGTATTCCAATCTGCGACACGAATGAGTGCAGGCAGGGCTGCTCTTGACCTCTTAGGACCTTCTCCATCAGTTGGGGGTCCCGTCTGCTCCTCTGGCCCCAGTAGCCACCGCTTCAAAACGCCGCAAGCCTCTGTGCCTGCTGGATCTCTGGAGTTTGCGCAGAAGTTCCTAAGATTCCCTAGCCACAAGCTCACAGGGGCAGGCTTCCGGTGCCCGCAATCCCCAAGATAATCTCCGCCTCCACCGTTCTCCTCTTCTGGGAGTCCGCCCACGTCTCTTCTCCGACTGCCTCGCGGGCTTCTCCTCCCGCCATCACCGGGCTGCTGCACACTTGCACTGGCTTCCACGTCTGTTGGCACAGAATAATCATCAGGCAAGAACGGGCGAAGGTCCTCCACGGTCTGAACGTCCAAAGCTGCCATCTGCAGAGACGGAGAAATAAGACTTGGTGCTTCCTCAGGGTCTGTATGCAGTTCCACAGCTAACTCTGGCAAACGAGCCATGTCTCGGTGCAGCTGAAACAGCGAGAGTTCGTTAGGAATGTTTGCATTTGGTTGCAGTTGCTGTTGCTGCATCTGCTGTTGCTGCAGTTGCTGTTGCTGCATCTGCTGTTGCTGCAGTTGCTGTTGCTGCATCTGCTGTTGCTGCTGCTGTGGCTCCTGTTGGTGACTCTGTTGCTGTTGCTCCTGTTGTTGCGAGGCTTCCTCCTGTCTGTCTTTGTCCGCATAAAGCAGACTTGCTGCAGGGGAACCAATGATGATGGCACGGCCCAGGAAGAAGGCGAGACTCTCAACTTCTTCGGGGCCTGCAGACAGCCAGTGGTCCATCTGTTCTCTGTAGCGGCAGGCGAGGCTGAGAATAGGCAAAAGCTGTTGTCTAGCGTTCGCTGGTCCTCCGTTCGCTGCATGCTGCGCAAGGGCCGCCTCTAGCTTTTCCAGGCATAAAGCCTGGGGAGTGGGGATAGCTGGATCGCGCGGTCCACAGTGCTCTTTGTGGAACAATTCAAACGCCTCTAAGGCTGATACAGCGTCGGCAAATACTTCGGCCCCCCGCAAATCCGTGCGAGCTTCTAGAGGTCCCAAAAAGTGTTGGACTGCCTGCGCAGGTTAAGAAAATGACGCACCTCTTAACCCATGTGCACCATAAGCAATGTGCGCCTGACATGCGCGAACGTAGGCAAGGACACTCACGGAGGGCAGAGAAGCTGATGACGGTGGAGGCAACAAACAAGAACCACAGCATGCACAACAGAAGAACAGGCAGTAAAGAAAGGGTGGAAAGGCTCAGTTGTTTAAGCACGGCTCCAGCTTATGCAAAGAGCTATTCCCAATGCGCCAACAAGCATAAGCCTGTACTCGTAAAGCGCCCGCGGTTTTCTGCATACGTGCCCTTACCTATGGGCATACATTTGGCAATATTTGCCCATACATTTGTGGCGAAACGCAAAAGGATCAAACGCGGTGTACACCCACGTGTACGGCGGTTCATGCAAACGCGAAAGTCTCACACACGCACATATGCATGAATACAAGCATGCATACAGAGACTGGCAAATACACAAACCTACACGTAAACACGCTTGTGAACGTGCAACCAGCATATGACTGAACGCACTTATGTCCAAGACCACTCGCCCACAGCCCATCCACGCATTCGTGCGCACAGTAATGCGCACGCCCATACAGATGCATATGCATGTACGCAACTATACGACAGCTAATGCGTCTGCACGGGGGTCACACATATCAGACAGGAGAAAAGCCACATATTCTCATACACAGAAAAAGATGCCGGCTTGCGCATGAAGACAAAAAGACATTGACGGCGTGGGCACGTGCAGATATGTTCACAGGCAGATAGGCTTGGTGATAAACAGAGCGGGATCCCGGTGTGCATAGCGAAAAGTGCACACAGGCCAAAAATGGCACAGATGAAGCAGAAACAAGAGCCAAGCCAAGCACTCAAGGACACAATCGCAGCAGAAGCAAACGCGAGCAGCAGAGGCAAAATGGTCCCCAACTCTGGATCGTATCCAACGAGATAAGACGCATATGCCCACCACACGCGAAGTATCAACAGGTGGCTTACCGCAACATCGACAAGCATCTCGTGAACAACGGTCCTTTGCCAGCAGTGGTTTGGAGGTCCCAAAGAGCGCAAATCCCTGATAGCCGCCACAATTAGAGACATCACGTCTTGCGTCGTCAGCATGCCTAAGGCCCAGCTAGCAAAGGCTGCCCCCACAGCTGTGCGATAACTCGCGAAGGGAACACCCAAGGGGTAGCGAACGCCTTGCGGCGAGACCTTCTGCACGGGTGACTGAAGGAATACGGGAAGCACCTCCGCACGTTGACGGAAACCTGCAGCACGAATTCACTAACAAGCCCTAAACCTTCAACAGATAACCCTTAACACGCGCCCACCCCAGCCACACTAAACTACGAACTGTATCCTGCAAAACAGTTTTTGGAATGAAACGGCGGCCTATAGAGCAAGGAGGGAACTAATAGTAAGGCGAAAGAAGCAGTTCAACTAGTGGCCAACACGAGGCACCAGCTGTGACTACAGAAGCAGTCTTCACCTGCTATGTCGATGAGTTCCGGGTTTGGTGAGAACTTCTTCGCTGACCACCTGCTGACCTTCATGGCTAGCTTGCTGCTGAAATTAGCTAGCTGGCCAGCAACACCAACTTCCTGCGGCGTTTCTAGAACCTGCGTGTGCAGTCGCGTTACGTGGATGAAGATCACAGGTGGTGCGAGCGGCGACGAACCGGGATCCCCACTTGCTCTGGCCTCTGCTGCCAGAAGCTGCCTCCTTGTTGCAGTTTTGAACAGCTGGCGCACATCTGCTGCTATCTGCACGCCGGCAGCATAGGCCACCTCTTCGCTCAGGTCTCCAAAAGACTGCACCTCCTCGCCTCCTCGCACCTTCACTAGGATCTCGTACACCAGCTGTACTGCAGGCAACTTGACCCCAGAGACGCTGCAGCACATCGGCACAAACACGCTTACGAAGTAATGAGCTGTGCAAGGCGCTATCGGAACAAACGAGGACTACCTACTACCTACAGAATCGTGCACCCTGAGGGACGCGAAAGGAACATGGCAGTCATTGGTCCAAAACTGAATTGCCTTGGATGCGTGTAGGTATGTTTGGCTATGCTCTTACTCCATAACAAAAGGAATCATGTGTTTGGGCATTTCTCTTCGCTGCCTCCCAGTCCCCGCGTCTATTTCTTTCTGTCTGTTGAGGAAGACGGAGTGAAGCAACACTGCTCCAAGGGATTCCGGGTATTTGACAGCCATCCCTGCTGCAGCTTCTGGATCCTTTTCCCCTGTGTCCCCCAACACGACCGCAGGACCCCCACCGCTTATGGCCTCCGTAAACCCCCAAATCTTGGCCTCCCCTCGTGAGTTCTGGGACGACAGTACTTGAGCAAACTTCATCTGGTTCTGATACCCCAGTGGCCAGCGCGGTGCGCCTGCACCGTATAGCTGCCGCGCACCGCTAGTAAAAATTGCATCGATGTCTCTGAAAAAGGATGGGGGACGGGTGAATTGAGCCAAAAGAGAAGTGGAGACCCTTGCAGAAAGAACGCCAGCCCTCCGCGGCAAGAAATGTTGTACTGGGAACTGTTGCACGTCGTATGGGCAGTTCTGTGTCTGCGGCGAAGGGAGTGGCACGGGGCAATGCTCTATAGGGATCCGCAAGCCGCTGGGGGTGGAAGTGTGGGGCCCCAGAGCCAGCATAAACAGCAGGGTCCCTATTCCAGGATACGGAAGCCCACGCCCAAGCTCGCTGTCAATGCCCCCGATGTGTTTGCCGAAGGCTGCCATAGATCCCGAACACCACAGGGTATCGTCTACGTCTGTAAGGACCAATACACTCCCAAAGGTGGCCCCCACGCGGCCATAGGTGTAGGGCTGCAGCATCTCAGACACAACAACAGCCCCTGAAGAAGCGGCACCTGCACCGGAAGGCCGGCGATCACGTTGCACAGGAGGTGAAATGCTGCGATGTCCCATGGAAGAAGCAGTTGAGAGAATGGGCGGAGCGAAGCGCAACTCCGGAGGGATATCGTCTTCAGCCACCTGGAAAACGCTGGGAACGGGGACACCACCACCCGGCTGTCCCGGTTGCTTCGGTGCTGTTGGATTACTGTCCTTCCGCTCGGCATTTGATTCTCCAATGTCATCTTCAGGAGAAGGAGTGTCTGGGGGAGTTCCCGCCAGGGCGTACCACGAGATGCTCAAAAACAGGGAAATAAAAACGGAGAAAAGAAGCGGCAGCCTGGCTCGACGGAGTCCATGGCGTCTCCGTGAGGAAGTCTCAGCGAAGGCTGCTGTTGCAGTTAGTGTTGCTGCTTCTCCTCCTGCTGCTCCAGCTGATGCAGGCTCTCTTGATGCTGCTGGTGCTGCTGCTGGTCGACCCCAGCCCCCATGGGGCCAATCTAGTGTGAGGAAGAAAGCGGTCATGCCGACTGTAGGATATCATTCAGCACGGTTCGCGATGTTTGAACGGGAATACCAGAAAAGAACCGAGAAGCATAAGCATCAAGCCCCCCAACCAGATCCCCTCTCGGCTCGCCACGGGCGAACTAAGAAGCGTATGGCCGCGATGGCACCGGCCCAACCCAAGTCAAGCCATGCGGTATAATGGTGAGGTTCGATCCAAGAAAGAATAATAAAAAGTAGTATGCTGCCGCCCCGTCCGCATGGAGGGCGCTTGTCTGCTCCCGAAGGAACCGACAAGGGCAGCCACACCGAGCCGCTCACTCGCTCGGCGTCGACAGCATGGCTTTGTGCGTTCTTACTGTCTCCCGGCTTAGCTCATTATAATTAATCAAATTTGTTGCACTAGTTAGAGTGCATGCGCCCCTATCTATCCCTCCAGATACACTAAGCTGGAATTCGCCTCGTTCCTCAGGTCTTCTATGGCGCCCCCAGGAGGTGCTGCTGCTGCCAAAGCTCTTGATGCTCATCTCTAGTGGTTAAATTGGACCATGCCTCCTTGAGTTATTGACTTGGGCAACTGCAGGGGTAGGACAGTGAGCAAGTAGCCAAACAAGCCTGCAGCGGAAACCTGTGCAACCTGTATCACTATCCTCGCAAGGCTAGCTAAGCATGCTAGCTTATCTCATTGGCACTGATTGGCCTTCATCTAGGTTATTATGGTTGCTCTGTTAGTAGTCCTGAAGCGTTGTATCAACTCGCGTGTCGAAGGGGGGCTGCCAGTCATGGCCAAGCCTTCTTCTTTTAGGTGCATCTAGCATTCCAAGGCATTCCCCGTCCAAGCATTCACTTATCTTGGCACCCTAAAAGTGTTTATCCAGACGTATCTTCGTAAGTCGATGCTTTACTAGGACGAAAAAAGGTTCCCATACGTTCTCCCCT
>OY986946.1:6658168-6713013 GCA_963920595.1 Eimeria praecox | reverse complement strand
AACTCGTATTTAAGGCCAGGAGCTGCTGCGGCTGTTTGAGATACGCTGGGAAGTAGATCTGGTACCTGAAGCTACTGCGAGGAGATGCAACTTCCCAGTTCATTCGCTGGCGCAGTCTCTGTGGCAAGCTTCTACGGATGGCAGAAAGGACCCGATAAGCGGCAAAACAATAGGCGTATAATGAGAGGCCTAATTAGAAATGAATAATGCGGCTATGGCACGGGACTTCTACGTTGGACCAGTTCACCACAACATAATCTTATCGTGCTGTGAGTGATCCCTTGATGCCACTCCATTTACTGGCCTATCATGATCCGGAGAGCTGATGTTACGACTTCATTATTAATGGATACAGTGATGCTCAGCTGCATGATTTCCCTGGGGCTGGCTGTGGATCCAGCTTCCATATATGCCATTGCATTTACTGCTGAGGTGACGTGCAGCAGCGTCTCCACACTCACCATGCCTGCCCCATACTGGCAGCCATATTCCCGAATACTACAAAGCTTACCAGCCCACTAACAAGTGGATTGTTCTTCCTGCGGCAGCAAGAAGAACAAATACTGACTAAGGACGAGAAATCAATCCCAAGAAGGACGAAAGTAAACAAGGACGAAAGTAAGCATGTGTGCATGAGTGTATGAGACCCGAGATCCGGCGTGTCCAGCTGCCCTGCTATTACCAAACTGCGGGCCAGTAACTACTACAAGCCCTGATTCTAGCAACGAGTATTTATTTCTGTCAATTAGATCCCTACTCAAATTGCCATTAGTAATATTTGGTGCGGAGATTCGCACACATTTATGCCGCAGCCTTTGGGCTTCGGACTGTAAGGGACCAGCGAAGTGTACGTCGGCTGCTACATTCATTCTCTGTCTGTAATTTCACTCTGTAAATGCCGGCGAGGTAATTCCTGTGAATTATATCGATAAGCTGAGTCTGTCTCAAGAAACAGCTATTGGCCTCCTGGGTCCAGGGAGGAAAGGAAGGTGCCAAGGAGAAAACAGGTAGACGGAAAGAGCACCCACGCTCTTGCTTGTCCCCATGTGAAAAGCGCGCGGAGCAAGAGCAAAGAAAGCAACAAGGGGTGTTCGCTCAGTGACAAAAACGTGCCGAATCCTCCTTGTCACCTTGGCTTCCGCGCGTAAGAATCTCCGTCTCCCGCGCTTTATACTCGCACTGGTGTTGCTATCAACCAGTCTTCAGCAATCTCGGTCAGAATGCATTAGAGCCGTTTCATCCGCCACTAAAGGCACTTTTTTCCACGCTTCCAGTTGACCCTAGCGGCCGCTGACAGGCTGCCAAGATCTATCTAGCGGACTGAGTGTGCTTAAAGATCAGTCACAGATGGGTCGGCTGCCATCAAGGTACTGCAGTCTTGGCATTACCCGAACAGATCGCTGCACTCCACGCCCATTATTACCTTCAGTGCAGCCGCGATGCGCTGCCACACAGCACGCTCAGATGGCCGCTGATGTCTCACCGTTCCTCTTCCTGCATAAATACCTCCAACTACGTTGAGGGCTTGAGCCTTTTCCAGCTCCTCTCGGCCAGTCGCACCTGCGTCAACACCCAAGCATATCACCATAAATACATGGCGAGCCTCCCTAGGAAGGCAAAACGCCTTCCCTGTCTCCACGCCCAATGTCGGAGGCAAACAGAAAGTCGAAAGAAGCAACATTCCCACTGCGCAAGTCTTCGGTCTCCTGAACAAGCGGGGTATTACCCGTCCTCTTGCTATACATGATACCCAATTCCTTCTGCCCGTCTCACCTGGCCTTAATTGGTAAGGCTCGAGAACAATACCCAGTTCAGGAATTTCAAGTGCCGATTTTGGTTTCTGCGTATTCCAATCTGCGACACGAATGAGTGCAGGCAGGGCTGCTCTTGACCTCTTAGGACCTTCTCCATCAGTTGGGGGTCCCGTCTGCTCCTCTGGCCCCAGTAGCCACCGCTTCAAAACGCCGCAAGCCTCTGTGCCTGCTGGATCTCTGGAGTTTGCGCAGAAGTTCCTAAGATTCCCTAGCCACAAGCTCACAGGGGCAGGCTTCCGGTGCCCGCAATCCCCAAGATAATCTCCGCCTCCACCGTTCTCCTCTTCTGGGAGTCCGCCCACGTCTCTTCTCCGACTGCCTCGCGGGCTTCTCCTCCCGCCATCACCGGGCTGCTGCACACTTGCACTGGCTTCCACGTCTGTTGGCACAGAATAATCATCAGGCAAGAACGGGCGAAGGTCCTCCACGGTCTGAACGTCCAAAGCTGCCATCTGCAGAGACGGAGAAATAAGACTTGGTGCTTCCTCAGGGTCTGTATGCAGTTCCACAGCTAACTCTGGCAAACGAGCCATGTCTCGGTGCAGCTGAAACAGCGAGAGTTCGTTAGGAATGTTTGCATTTGGTTGCAGTTGCTGTTGCTGCATCTGCTGTTGCTGCAGTTGCTGTTGCTGCATCTGCTGTTGCTGCAGTTGCTGTTGCTGCATCTGCTGTTGCTGCTGCTGTGGCTCCTGTTGGTGACTCTGTTGCTGTTGCTCCTGTTGTTGCGAGGCTTCCTCCTGTCTGTCTTTGTCCGCATAAAGCAGACTTGCTGCAGGGGAACCAATGATGATGGCACGGCCCAGGAAGAAGGCGAGACTCTCAACTTCTTCGGGGCCTGCAGACAGCCAGTGGTCCATCTGTTCTCTGTAGCGGCAGGCGAGGCTGAGAATAGGCAAAAGCTGTTGTCTAGCGTTCGCTGGTCCTCCGTTCGCTGCATGCTGCGCAAGGGCCGCCTCTAGCTTTTCCAGGCATAAAGCCTGGGGAGTGGGGATAGCTGGATCGCGCGGTCCACAGTGCTCTTTGTGGAACAATTCAAACGCCTCTAAGGCTGATACAGCGTCGGCAAATACTTCGGCCCCCCGCAAATCCGTGCGAGCTTCTAGAGGTCCCAAAAAGTGTTGGACTGCCTGCGCAGGTTAAGAAAATGACGCACCTCTTAACCCATGTGCACCATAAGCAATGTGCGCCTGACATGCGCGAACGTAGGCAAGGACACTCACGGAGGGCAGAGAAGCTGATGACGGTGGAGGCAACAAACAAGAACCACAGCATGCACAACAGAAGAACAGGCAGTAAAGAAAGGGTGGAAAGGCTCAGTTGTTTAAGCACGGCTCCAGCTTATGCAAAGAGCTATTCCCAATGCGCCAACAAGCATAAGCCTGTACTCGTAAAGCGCCCGCGGTTTTCTGCATACGTGCCCTTACCTATGGGCATACATTTGGCAATATTTGCCCATACATTTGTGGCGAAACGCAAAAGGATCAAACGCGGTGTACACCCACGTGTACGGCGGTTCATGCAAACGCGAAAGTCTCACACACGCACATATGCATGAATACAAGCATGCATACAGAGACTGGCAAATACACAAACCTACACGTAAACACGCTTGTGAACGTGCAACCAGCATATGACTGAACGCACTTATGTCCAAGACCACTCGCCCACAGCCCATCCACGCATTCGTGCGCACAGTAATGCGCACGCCCATACAGATGCATATGCATGTACGCAACTATACGACAGCTAATGCGTCTGCACGGGGGTCACACATATCAGACAGGAGAAAAGCCACATATTCTCATACACAGAAAAAGATGCCGGCTTGCGCATGAAGACAAAAAGACATTGACGGCGTGGGCACGTGCAGATATGTTCACAGGCAGATAGGCTTGGTGATAAACAGAGCGGGATCCCGGTGTGCATAGCGAAAAGTGCACACAGGCCAAAAATGGCACAGATGAAGCAGAAACAAGAGCCAAGCCAAGCACTCAAGGACACAATCGCAGCAGAAGCAAACGCGAGCAGCAGAGGCAAAATGGTCCCCAACTCTGGATCGTATCCAACGAGATAAGACGCATATGCCCACCACACGCGAAGTATCAACAGGTGGCTTACCGCAACATCGACAAGCATCTCGTGAACAACGGTCCTTTGCCAGCAGTGGTTTGGAGGTCCCAAAGAGCGCAAATCCCTGATAGCCGCCACAATTAGAGACATCACGTCTTGCGTCGTCAGCATGCCTAAGGCCCAGCTAGCAAAGGCTGCCCCCACAGCTGTGCGATAACTCGCGAAGGGAACACCCAAGGGGTAGCGAACGCCTTGCGGCGAGACCTTCTGCACGGGTGACTGAAGGAATACGGGAAGCACCTCCGCACGTTGACGGAAACCTGCAGCACGAATTCACTAACAAGCCCTAAACCTTCAACAGATAACCCTTAACACGCGCCCACCCCAGCCACACTAAACTACGAACTGTATCCTGCAAAACAGTTTTTGGAATGAAACGGCGGCCTATAGAGCAAGGAGGGAACTAATAGTAAGGCGAAAGAAGCAGTTCAACTAGTGGCCAACACGAGGCACCAGCTGTGACTACAGAAGCAGTCTTCACCTGCTATGTCGATGAGTTCCGGGTTTGGTGAGAACTTCTTCGCTGACCACCTGCTGACCTTCATGGCTAGCTTGCTGCTGAAATTAGCTAGCTGGCCAGCAACACCAACTTCCTGCGGCGTTTCTAGAACCTGCGTGTGCAGTCGCGTTACGTGGATGAAGATCACAGGTGGTGCGAGCGGCGACGAACCGGGATCCCCACTTGCTCTGGCCTCTGCTGCCAGAAGCTGCCTCCTTGTTGCAGTTTTGAACAGCTGGCGCACATCTGCTGCTATCTGCACGCCGGCAGCATAGGCCACCTCTTCGCTCAGGTCTCCAAAAGACTGCACCTCCTCGCCTCCTCGCACCTTCACTAGGATCTCGTACACCAGCTGTACTGCAGGCAACTTGACCCCAGAGACGCTGCAGCACATCGGCACAAACACGCTTACGAAGTAATGAGCTGTGCAAGGCGCTATCGGAACAAACGAGGACTACCTACTACCTACAGAATCGTGCACCCTGAGGGACGCGAAAGGAACATGGCAGTCATTGGTCCAAAACTGAATTGCCTTGGATGCGTGTAGGTATGTTTGGCTATGCTCTTACTCCATAACAAAAGGAATCATGTGTTTGGGCATTTCTCTTCGCTGCCTCCCAGTCCCCGCGTCTATTTCTTTCTGTCTGTTGAGGAAGACGGAGTGAAGCAACACTGCTCCAAGGGATTCCGGGTATTTGACAGCCATCCCTGCTGCAGCTTCTGGATCCTTTTCCCCTGTGTCCCCCAACACGACCGCAGGACCCCCACCGCTTATGGCCTCCGTAAACCCCCAAATCTTGGCCTCCCCTCGTGAGTTCTGGGACGACAGTACTTGAGCAAACTTCATCTGGTTCTGATACCCCAGTGGCCAGCGCGGTGCGCCTGCACCGTATAGCTGCCGCGCACCGCTAGTAAAAATTGCATCGATGTCTCTGAAAAAGGATGGGGGACGGGTGAATTGAGCCAAAAGAGAAGTGGAGACCCTTGCAGAAAGAACGCCAGCCCTCCGCGGCAAGAAATGTTGTACTGGGAACTGTTGCACGTCGTATGGGCAGTTCTGTGTCTGCGGCGAAGGGAGTGGCACGGGGCAATGCTCTATAGGGATCCGCAAGCCGCTGGGGGTGGAAGTGTGGGGCCCCAGAGCCAGCATAAACAGCAGGGTCCCTATTCCAGGATACGGAAGCCCACGCCCAAGCTCGCTGTCAATGCCCCCGATGTGTTTGCCGAAGGCTGCCATAGATCCCGAACACCACAGGGTATCGTCTACGTCTGTAAGGACCAATACACTCCCAAAGGTGGCCCCCACGCGGCCATAGGTGTAGGGCTGCAGCATCTCAGACACAACAACAGCCCCTGAAGAAGCGGCACCTGCACCGGAAGGCCGGCGATCACGTTGCACAGGAGGTGAAATGCTGCGATGTCCCATGGAAGAAGCAGTTGAGAGAATGGGCGGAGCGAAGCGCAACTCCGGAGGGATATCGTCTTCAGCCACCTGGAAAACGCTGGGAACGGGGACACCACCACCCGGCTGTCCCGGTTGCTTCGGTGCTGTTGGATTACTGTCCTTCCGCTCGGCATTTGATTCTCCAATGTCATCTTCAGGAGAAGGAGTGTCTGGGGGAGTTCCCGCCAGGGCGTACCACGAGATGCTCAAAAACAGGGAAATAAAAACGGAGAAAAGAAGCGGCAGCCTGGCTCGACGGAGTCCATGGCGTCTCCGTGAGGAAGTCTCAGCGAAGGCTGCTGTTGCAGTTAGTGTTGCTGCTTCTCCTCCTGCTGCTCCAGCTGATGCAGGCTCTCTTGATGCTGCTGGTGCTGCTGCTGGTCGACCCCAGCCCCCATGGGGCCAATCTAGTGTGAGGAAGAAAGCGGTCATGCCGACTGTAGGATATCATTCAGCACGGTTCGCGATGTTTGAACGGGAATACCAGAAAAGAACCGAGAAGCATAAGCATCAAGCCCCCCAACCAGATCCCCTCTCGGCTCGCCACGGGCGAACTAAGAAGCGTATGGCCGCGATGGCACCGGCCCAACCCAAGTCAAGCCATGCGGTATAATGGTGAGGTTCGATCCAAGAAAGAATAATAAAAAGTAGTATGCTGCCGCCCCGTCCGCATGGAGGGCGCTTGTCTGCTCCCGAAGGAACCGACAAGGGCAGCCACACCGAGCCGCTCACTCGCTCGGCGTCGACAGCATGGCTTTGTGCGTTCTTACTGTCTCCCGGCTTAGCTCATTATAATTAATCAAATTTGTTGCACTAGTTAGAGTGCATGCGCCCCTATCTATCCCTCCAGATACACTAAGCTGGAATTCGCCTCGTTCCTCAGGTCTTCTATGGCGCCCCCAGGAGGTGCTGCTGCTGCCAAAGCTCTTGATGCTCATCTCTAGTGGTTAAATTGGACCATGCCTCCTTGAGTTATTGACTTGGGCAACTGCAGGGGTAGGACAGTGAGCAAGTAGCCAAACAAGCCTGCAGCGGAAACCTGTGCAACCTGTATCACTATCCTCGCAAGGCTAGCTAAGCATGCTAGCTTATCTCATTGGCACTGATTGGCCTTCATCTAGGTTATTATGGTTGCTCTGTTAGTAGTCCTGAAGCGTTGTATCAACTCGCGTGTCGAAGGGGGGCTGCCAGTCATGGCCAAGCCTTCTTCTTTTAGGTGCATCTAGCATTCCAAGGCATTCCCCGTCCAAGCATTCACTTATCTTGGCACCCTAAAAGTGTTTATCCAGACGTATCTTCGTAAGTCGATGCTTTACTAGGACGAAAAAAGGTTCCCATACGTTCTCCCCTCTCACGAGGTATCAGAGACCACGCGACTCGGGACTACGGCTAAACACCATATCCTGTACAATGTTTTGGAGTCATTCTAGCTCACGCCATAGCTGAGCAATTTCACTGGCTTGAATCACTGGCGGAAGCCCGTTGGTGACGGGTCCCGTTGGTTCACCTATCGCGAGAGGCTTTGTCGTGTCTTGATGAGCAAAAGCTGGAGGTAGTTGAGCTTTCGCCTGTGCGGCCCAACTAGGCTCTCGTACACTAGACATTCTGAGGGCTATTGGATTAAGCGCACCAATCACACGTCCCCTACGGGGGGGAACATATTAGTGCCTGCTCCCGTGTGCGAGACGAAGAGTGCGAGGGTGGTTAAGAAGAAAGGTTATTTCGAGTGTAGCTCTGCGATAGGAAACTTCCTTTACGTCTCTCGAGTTAAAGACCAAAAGGAAGTTTCCTTTTGCAGAGCAACACCCAAATGCAAGGAGGTTAGCCCAGCTTAGCTCCTGCGTGTGCTTCTCTAAATAATTAAGATGGCGATAATGCCGCATCTAGGCCTTGAAATAGTGAAACAAACACTAGGCTGTAACATCTGGGCCAAATCAAGCTGTGAGATAACTACGTTAAAGGAACATGACATAAACCTAAATTCTATTACTAGGTCAACAAATGTATACTTGGAGGCTGCTCCCGAAACCCTTTTTGCATAACCTAGCCCTTTCATGGAGACTATTCGTTTTCTCGAGGAACAGAACTCTGGTCACTTTCCCTGGTTTGCCGATGGCCGTGGTGCCACCTTTGCCATCAGGGTTGTAACATGGCCTGTATGGTGCTGTTTCTTTTATCTCTGCTTAGGCGCAGGCTGACTACAGAGGATCAAGTTAGTGTGCTAAAGACGTTCTGCACTTCAGTATGCAACACTGTAGTACATGAAGCAAAGGGGAATAGGCTGTGCATGCATGTGGTGCGCCCGCCTTTCAGCAGTAGCGGGAGCAAAATGCGTTGCAGCCCAGGACAGGCCTACCCATTTCCCTGCTAGTCTGGTTGGGAAGCTATGCCCAGGAGGCATGGAGGTTAGAGGGGAGACCAGATTCTTTTGACGAGCTCTTTCTGCAAGTACTTGACTCTTGGAGCTTGTCATGGTCCGCAAGTAAGACTGAGGACCCTTATTACACTTGGTAACACCGCATGCTTCACTGGGCTAGCTGCGAGCAACGAACCCAACCGCCCGAGCAGGTAAGCTTACCGTGAAGCAATTCCTGGTGAAAAAGAAACAGAAGCCAGTCCAAAAGACCCATTTAACACTTTCTCTTGGAAAAATTCTTAAAGCCTCAGGCTTTTTTTCTTGCTTAATGGAGATTGATGATGACCTGTCCGCGGTTGGGCATGCAGCCCACGGTTGGGAGCCTCGCCAAGCAGAAATAACCTCGATTTACCCAATCCATCCAAAACTCATTCGGCGTAGCGTGCACCTTCACCAAGATCCACCATCAAAAAGAATGCCCCGGCTTCTGCCAACCATCCCGATATGACGAGAGCCGCGTTTTGGGGGCAGTAGAGGAGTTCCTTGGCCCCTTGGCCTATACCCTCGTCTTCAGAAAGCACCGGAAGATCTGCAGTTGTTATTGGCCTCACCTATTAGAAGGGGGTGAACAGCCAAGGTGGCTGCATTTTAGCAATGGCATCGCCTTACCGGAGCAAGCCAGGACCATGCAACACTTCCGCGATGCTGTGCGATGCAAGTTTATCCCCAGGCCTGCAAGAGAACAGACCACAGCAGAACTGAGGAAGCTTTAGCAAGAGAAGCTGTTACAGAACGCTACGGCCAGAAGCATCAGCTGCTTGTCAACAGATGTGCAATGGCGGACGCGGACTTTTTTGTTCATAGCGGGTCTTTCTACCAGAGAGCAGCAACAAGTAACCGACTGAGCTGAGGATAGGGAATTAAGCGGTCAAATAGTTGAGTTGGTCGAGATTATGGTGTACCTTAACAAGAAAGGAAAAAAGAACGCCATTTTCGCAGCCCTAGGTTTGATGGGCATACAGTTTACAAGAGTGGAGGATACGCCTTCGTGTAATCAGCCACGAAGTAAGCGAGCAAGAGAGCAGCTTTGCGCTGGCGAGGAGTCTGGTAATCAATAGAATAACAATTTTCCTCGTTGAAGACTATGACCTGCAGGTCTAAGTAAGGTACAGTGAGGCAGTCTCCGAGGGACTGAGCCAGACACATGCCAGATATCTCATTGTTGGAAGGATACTGGATCCTGACGCAGCATTTCCAATTGGAACTTGCTGTAATAGCATGTACAGGCACAGATGTAGCCGTTGGAGGGAAAATTACTCAGTAATGCATTAATAAATATTCTGAAACAGCTCCTAGTTGTGCCATACGTAGACCACCTGCATGATTCCCTCTGCCAAGCAGCGAAGTGCGCTGCAGCCTATTAAAGGCTTGGCCGCCCCTACATCAGCGCAGGCCTTTGGACAGCGATGCGCAGGATGCGTTGAGGCTAGAGGTGAGGTCAGCTGCCTTTCATTAGCACTTTCTGAACGCCTTTCACCCTATGGGAGCGCATGGCCCCTCGGGTAAGGTCGAGGACTCGTGTTACAGATGCAGTGTATTAAGCGTACAGCGGGGGGCGGGCCAGCTGCAAGCTCCTTGCTATTGCGTATATATGAGAACTCATCCTCCAGTATATCCCCCTTCTGCGATTCCTCGGTGTCTACTGAACCGAATCCCACAAAACTGCGGTCCTCTCAGGACAATAACGACAGAACGCACGCATATCTCCGTTGTTGCCTGAAGTGAGTCTGCGCTGCGTAAGATCCTCCTCGCCGCTCACTCCTTTTTCATGGGACACAGATTCCACTCCTGCCACCGTAGAGGGTGCAAATGCTGTTGAAAGTGCTGAGAAGCACAGTCTCCCATAGCTTCCCGAGATGTCTATACCTCAATAGTGTCATGACGGGTGGCAGAGTACGCGCCTTCTGCAATCATTCACAACATGATAAGATTATGTCGTGGTAAACTGGTCCAACATAAAGGTCCCGTTTCATTATCATCATTACCCATGTTTAAATAAATCTCGCATTATGAGCTCATTGTTTTATTGATTATCGCATCCTGCCGCCCATCCGCAGAACGTAGTCTCTGAGACTGCGCCAGCAGGCACGCTGCACCTCCTCGCAGTAGCTTCAGGTATCAGATACACTCCGCATCCTGTATCAAACGTCTGTAGCAACTCCTCGTCATAAATACAAATTTGGATAAGCACTAAGTCAAAGTGAAGCGGCCTTGCCGGTTCGGTAGTTATGCCTTTCGGCACTATCACTGCGCCGCACGCTAATTGGAGGCCAGGCATTTCCTTGATTGTTTTGTTTGTTCCCCTTGTGGCACTGCACAAAGGCCTGCTTCGACAGTTCCTTAGATTCCTCCATGCGTTCGCAGCCTTGTATTGTGTGACCTCCTTTACTGAAGAAGAACGATAGGCCGATCGAAATTGTCTCGGGGCTTTCTGTTTGCCTAATTTGCTGGCTGCTGTTTGTTACCCTTTAAAGGCCATTTGTGCGCCAGTCTGGCAATCACAACCCCAATATTCATAGGCTCAAAAGCTGGGTCATTTCCTAGCCAGGGCTGTGGAAGTGGCGTTCTTGCTTCGTTTTATGCGAAGGTACTCCATCGTCTAGGCCAGCTCAACTACTTCGCGCCTTCTTTCGATAACCATAACTCTGCCAGTTGCCAGTTTCCTCTCCCCGCGAGATAGCCCTGCATTAGAGCAAATACAAAAAATTCCTGGTCCCTCATGCACTTCAGACCGTCAATAACTGAAACTTCCAGCTGTGGCGCTCTGTCGAAAGCTTCCCTTGCACAAGTTTCCTCAGTTCCGCCATAGCCTGTCCCCTTGCAAACTGGGAACAAGCCAGCACGGCAGAGCATCCCGGAAGGGTTGCATGGTACTGACACGTGTCGGGGGAGCGGAACCTTCCCTTATAGGTACCCACCATAGTGGTGCGGCCCCTTTCTATAGACACAATGCTGACACCTATTCCTAGTCTTCTGAGGGGTTGTAAAGGCGAATGTATAAGCATAGGGAAGCAAAGGACGCCTCGGCTGCATTTGCACTGGAGCGCCCGTCACACCTGGATAGTCGGCAGAGGCGAACGCACTCTTTATGAATAGGCCTTGGTGGAAATGCCCTTTCCCCCTCAGGGCATGCACAAATCGAGCTTGTTTCTCTTCGGCGAGACTCCATCCCGCTGGAAGGCCATGATCAATATGCATTGTGCAGGAGGAAATGGCTGAGTTTGACGATTTTTCAAAATTGTGTAATACCTCATTTTGATTTTTCCACTTTCCCATTGCTATGCGCAAAGCCACTCTACTGCAGGGGGGAGCGACAGATTGGCCCCACATAAACCGATGAGTCATGCGCTGCTACCAAGTATACCGGGAGTCCTCGAACTTTGCTGAGGACCGTCGCTGGGTACAGTAGAGTCAAACCCTTAAATAAAAATCTCACAAAGAAAAGCTGACCTCCCCTCCAACCTCCTGGCGTCCTGCGCACAGCGGCCCAAAGGGCTGGAGCTCATGGGGACAAGGGATATGCTGCAGAGCACCTTGCTGCAACTAGTGCTGCAAACGGCATACCTAATCCAATTCTTTCACCGCAGGCCCTAACCTTGTGGTCTGCAGTATAGAGGGTCGTTTAACACTTGCTTGACCCTGTATAGCCAGCCTGTGAGTAAGTAGAGAAACAATCACCAACATCACGCAGACTGTGCTACACCCTCGTTACATGCAGAGTACAATTCCTCAGCCACCCGTTCACAACAGACACAACTATCCATCTCCCGTCCCCGTGCATCCTGTAGACAGCGACCCAAATGCCTGGGGCAGGTGGGGTGAGGATGCCGCCTCTCTTGAGCTGCAACACACCTTGCTGCTGATAATTCTGCTGGGCAGCCCCACATGCAAGCACAACCAGGCCCCCTCTGCTGGATGCGCTAACAGTGTAGGTCGTTACTAAAAGCTTAGCCCTCCATTGTGAGTGTGAGGACAAGCAGAGGTACGAGTACAAACACTACAGATGTGTTAATACTCCGCAGCCAGGCTAGACACTTGCTTGTTCAATCTGCTTGAGTCGCTGAGGTCTGCCAATCTAAAGAGCTTCTTATTATTAGCTGCCCAGGGTCTCAACTTACTGAATATTTGCTGGTGCTAAGTTCCTCCCAAGGAAGTAACTGCCCCATCTTCCGCTGCAGCGGTGAGTGCGCGGCTGCGTTGCTAGCTGCGGGCATAGTTCCCACTACAAGAGCCCAAAGGGACAAGCCTCATACGAACCCCATCGTCTAAGCCAATTATATCACCTTATAACAGTCATTAATTATAATAATTATAATTTAAACATAGTTTAGTCACTACATTCTACTGCCTGATGCCATTCGCTGGCGCCATTGTAGTGCCCGGCACAACCTGGTGTGGTGTGCGCGGAGTGTGCCGCCTCCCTCGGCGGTGTGTCATATCTTTCGTCCACTGCCACCACAGCGCCTTCGTGTAACATAATTTTTCCGTTGAACGGTTCAAAGGAATCCTGTTATATGCCTATCCCGCATTGAGCAGTTTATGGGCGGGTACTGTTGCACTCGTCTCTTCATTGACGGAAAGACATGCAAAAAACGGATATACAGATGGCATGCTCAGACAGGTCCGTTCTATAATACTTGCAGCAGTAATACGTTGCAAGAGTATTTGGTAAGGAGCCACACCCAATTACATTTTCCATATCAATGCAACAACGGAGCCCCCAGCTAATTGGCGCTTACAACGAAAGGAAGCCAGGCACTCTCAGCTGCAACCGCTTCCACCCAAGTTGGCAGTCAGGGGTTGTTACTACCCCCACCGCCTCCGACTCAGCCCACCTGGGACCCCTCTGGCCTCGCCTAGGGCTGCGCGTCTGGAACGCGGTGCTGTTGTTTTGTCTTCTGTTTTTATTTACACCTGCAAGTATGGAGGCATTCCTCCGCCCCGCGTCCGCGTATCCCCCTCTTCTGCAGGCTCTCCAAAAGGGGCCATTGAAGGTGAGTGGGAGCGTTAGCTGCCATTGGTTCAAGCTGGGGAAGCATTGACCCGCACAAGTGGACGTGAACGTGGACATGCCTTTGGTGCCGTGTTGCAATTCACTGTCTCTTCAGAAGTGTCAGGGAGCACAGGGCACATGTTAGGGTAGAATATGCCTGGTGAAGTGGCGAGTTTCAGGGATTTTGCTGGGTTGACTGCTCTGTCATTTGCTCTTTCTGCCTCGCCTTTGCGCATTTGTTTCTTGTGCGGCATTTGAGCCTCCACACCCAGTGGTAATGCGCCCTCGTATGTACACACCTATTCTTATTTCCATCGGACTGGTGCGGTATGCTTTCTAGCGTGCAGATGCTGTGCTATTTCTCCTAGTGTAGGTTTGACAACCCTTCCGGATGGTTTCTCCTGTCATTTCAGGTCTCCTTAGTTGGCTCCGGTAATTGGGGGACAGCAGTGGGGAAGATCGTCGCTTCAAACGCGAAAAACTCGCACATATTCAATACAGATGTGCGGCTCTGATCCACTATAAGCCTTCAGTGACTATCCAGTGCCTTGGGGCTGTGAGCGGCATATGCATTATTATGGGCAGGCATCTTTAAGCGTGTTAGTTGATCTTGTGCCATTGGAGGGTTGGAACCCTTTTGCGGAGATGAAAGCCCTAGCATGCAGTTGTCTCTTCTGCAGGTTCGTATGTGGGTGTATGAGGAGGAGGTAGAGGGACGCAAGCTGACAGAGTGGATAAACAACCACCACGAAAACAAGAAGTATCTTCCGGGATTCGAACTTCCCTCGAATCTGCGTGCTGTTCCCTCTCTTACGGATGCATGCAGAGATGCCGACCTCCTGGTCTTTGTCATGCCCCACCAGTTTATCGAGGTGACTTGCCGAGCCTGCGAGCTGCGTAGATTGCCCAGGTCTTCGCTGTAGGCAAATCGTGATTCAGACAGTAACCTATGGAGCTGCCGCAACGTTCCTTTATCTACGTAGTATATTCTAAAGACGTGGTCGTTGCTTATATGCTCTTGACAGTGTAAGGGGGGCCTTGGAGTGACTAAACAAATCGTTGAGTGGCGTGCATGCGAGCAGAGAGCCTGTCGAGAGCTGAGAAAAGCCAAGCTATTGCCGCCGCATTGTCGGGCCATTTCACTCATTAAGGGAATTAGCGTGAGGAATGGCTGGCCTTTGACTCTTACGCATGAAATCGGCTCCATATTGGACCTCCCGAAGCCCTGCGTCCTTTCGGGTGAGGCTCTGTTGCAGTTGTGCTGCGTTTGCATGCAACTTGTTGAGTGGAGAACGCATAGTCAGTGCCTACTCATCCTCATCTAGTGCAGTTTGGGGAAAAGTACTATCATTTGATTTCGTTCTTCGTAGGCGCCAATGTGGCTAATGATGTTGCTGCTGAAAACTTCGCGGAGGCGACTATTGGCCATGCGGACGGTGAGACCGAGACGGCAGCGTTGTGGCAACTGCTTTTTGACAGGCCCAACTTCAAGATAAACGTGCTGCCTGACGTCGACGGTGTCGAAGTGAGTTGCGTACCAGTACAGCCTGTACAACATTGCGGTGCTTTTCTCCACCATTTGCATCCGTTCGTATCTGCGGATTATAATATGTGGTACCAGTTGCCTATGCAGTGCTCAACCCTGTTAACTGCTTCTTACGACGCTGCAGGTTTGCGGAGCCCTGAAGAATGTTGTCGCTCTTGCCGGTGGCTTCTGCGAAGGAATGGGCCAGGGTACTAACACAAAGGCAGCAATCCTCCGTCTAGGAGTAGAGGAGATAAAGACATTCACCATGCTATTTTTTGGTGATCTGCTTGCTGTGAGCTACCTGAATCGTCTTCCGCATTTATCCCACAAGCGGGTGCCTTGCATAATGCCCTACGGGATACAATGGATGCGGCCATCCCAGATAAAGTAACTCACCCCGCCTTGTACTTTTTGTTTGATACAGGACACGCTCTACGATAGCGCGGGCTATGCTGATGTCATCACGACTGTCTTCGGGGGACGCAACGCCAGAGTAGCTGCTGCATTCGTGCGCCAGAAGGGAAAGGGTTGGGATCAGCTGGAGAAGGAAATGCTCAACGGCCAGAAGCTGCAAGTACGTGCATGCTGATTCTCTTGATGCCGGCTATTTTCACATTTTGATACGAGGGGCTATTAGGTGTGAGCACATTTCTGTTAACGTGCGCGCTCCACCATAGACTACTTCACAGTCCTGCGCTATTTTGTGTTTGCGTGTGTGTGGGTGTGTGTGCGTGTGTGTTTGCGTGTGTGTGCGTGTGTGCATATGCATTCTTCGCACATCACCAGGGGCCAGCTACACTCGAACTGGTGGCGGAGGTGATACGTGCAAATGAAGTTGAACATCTGTTCCCGCTGTTTACGGCAACATACGCGGTAGCATTTCAAAATGCTGAACCGCAGGCAATTCTCGATATTTTCCGCACAAAGCGACCGCGCAGCATACAACGGAGTGAAGACTGCGTGAAACTGAAAGTTCCCACGCTTGTGAGAGATGCGAGGATACGAATTGCGTCCCGCATGAAGAAGCTCGGGAGGAGCATCAGTGAGCTGACAAGGAACCCGCCAGACACCCCCGACAGCGTTTCAGACGAAAGCAATCACAAGACGGAGGCTACTTGCGCCAAGCTTTAATGGTTGAATGCTGTCTAGACAGTGATGCTATCATAAGAAATGCAGGTCATTGGGCCGTCGAAGGAGGTGAACTCTGCACTCACGGCGTATCTGATTAGTTTCCGCAATGTCTCACGAATCAGGCGACTGGCCGCTAGACGGTCCATGCAGGCAGTCAACTGTGCAAGCGACTGTCCTTCCTGTTGAAAGCGCCACGAACTCCCCAACACCGTCATCCAGTAGGGTGAAGTATCTGTGCAGCGAATTGGGGCGTATTCAATGGCGTCTCCAGGCACCTACAGATATGCGGTGCGTGCGTCCGTTTGGATCTATGCCAACTCCATTTGTACTCGGCTGTGTTAACGCCTAACGGCTTAGTACCCGCATGCTACTGGCTGCTTTAGCAGAGACTTGTGTGAGGAGCAGTTTATGCACTGCTGCTGCCGTGAGTGTGGCTAAAAGGAGGTCGTGGATAGCATTGCACTACGCGCATGTGTGTAACTGAATGATGTAAAGGGCCAGTGGGTACTTGTCCGTCAGGTATGCGGAAACGCAGCAGCTTCTGCAGTCGTTTCCACGGTTCCGCCTTTGCATGATAACAGCCCCAAATAAATAGTTTGTAGCAGTCAAGCCACGTCTGCACGACGCAAAGAATTCGTAGTTAGATGAGTTGATGGTGCAAGCAGGCACTCCCAAGCATTAGGGATGCTCAGCTCCTCGGAAAGGGGGCGGCTGAAGGCCAACACTTTCCGTGGAAGAAGGCACCGATGCTACCAGTACAGCTAAAGGAATAGCTTGTGCCGCCGTGCGCACAGTGCAGTTTGCAAGCCCCAGCCTGGGAAGAAGGGCCTTCAGGATGTGATACTCATTGGCCACCGAAAGCAGCGGCGGTGAACGCGACTTCACGCGCCACTATGACACCTCGTCCAAATAAAATTAAGCACCAAGCTGAGTGCTTAAGCAAGGGCAGGACTTGCTTCCTCATGGGCAGCACACATCCCCGGCAAAAAGGAAGCAGGCAGCAACAGGAGACTGGCAACCGGCACGCAGAGCAAGGATCCCCATATGATAAAGTACCTTGTTGGTACATGGTTCGTTAGACCGACGAAGCCCTACCGACAGACGGGGTTCTGTCTACAGGCAACTTGCGGGAGCGCACGCCCTTCACAGTCAGGCGATCTAACTAAAATGTTCCTATATTGCACAACATGGTGGCCATCATGAAGAACCTCACGTCAATTTAAAATAAGTTTCTGGAAAAGAGTTACAGGGTTCGCCGTGAGCTCGTCGTTGACCGCAAGGCCCAACGCGAAGATAGCTGGTACCGTCCCATAATGTAAGATCGGGTGGAGCCACCGGTTCCAGGCGAAACAACAACGGTGCCACACCTGCAGAAGGGACACTCATACACTCAGCCCGTAATGAGGCATCTGCACGTGGCTATCGAGTGGCAGTACAAAGAAGCATCATTTGAGGAAGGGACACAGCGTCGAGTGGGTACCACGTGGGCCGTCCCTAGACTACCATGGAAACTGGTTCTGGAATGAACCAGCGGCGGCCTACAGCCATGCTACAGAAACATACATAAGCTATATCAACGGGAATCTGGGGTTTCAGGTGTAGGAGGGAAGGGATTTTGTGCCGCTGGTGCTGTTGTGCGCCTGCAGCAGTGGGGCAACAAAAGCTTGAAGCAACAGAAATACCTTATGGCTCCCACCCTCCAACGCATCCTTGCTCAAAGAGGCTCCCATCCTGAAGATGAGGAGCTGCAGGGGCCGCTGATGGCTCTACGGTCGCGTCGTCGGTTCGGCAGCTGAGCTTCGCTCAGCAGTTCCTGTGTAGGCGCTCGGTTTGTGTATATGCGAAAGAAATTGCAACAACAACACCTTTTGAGGCGTACCATACTTCAACTGTGCAGCTATTCCAATCAAGGGACACCGAAAATGATACACTCGTCGATTGGGGCTGCAGGTCAGTCCCGAGGCGTTAAGGAATCCGCTGAGTGCATCCCATATTGCAAAAGAATCTATCGTTTGCCACCGAATTTTTAAAAGATGGATTTAAAAAGTTGATGCTTCTGTTGACGAGCCCTTCATCCAGGCATGGCCTCACGCATTGGCGGGGACCCTACGCATGCATCCTCGGGCTCTAGTATTTCTTGAATGGAGCCGAGCCATTACTTACCTCTTCGAAGAAGTTGACAAGCAAGCATCGTCCGCCTGTCTTTAGGTGCTTGATCCTCCATCGGTTGCCCTTACTGGGCTTCACACGCATGTGCACACTTCACGTGAAAATGACCGCGAACATAGACATCGTTGTCGTGGGGTGCATCAATTCTGACCTTGTATCCTTTGTATCGCGACTCCCGAGCGCAGGGGAGACTGTGTTCTCCTCTGCGCTGGAGAGTCACTTTGGAGGCAAAGGAGCTAACCAGGCTGCTCAAGCTGCCCTCCTACGTCAGAGTTCAACTAATGCAAAAGTGACCCACGAGTGCGCCTTTGGTACCTCGCAGCAAGCCTCGGATATTTCGTCATTGGAAAACGGAACAGCGGCAAATGGACTCAACACATCCACCTGCGGTGTGGCGATGGTTGGTAGGGTTGGAAGGGATACTGCAGGGTTGAGCTTTCTGCGCCACTTTCATTCATTGGGTATTGATACCAGAGGCATCACCATAGATCCGCAAGCTGGAACTGGCACGGCTCTCGTTACTGTTGCGAACGGCGGGGAAAATACCATAGCGTACATGCCCGGGGCGAACGCGTTATTGAACAAGGAGCACATCTCGGCTGAGCCTGTCCTTTCGTAACTTACCACAGCCCTGTTTCATTTTTGCAGCAGTGCAGCACCATACTGAGAGCATATGCAGAGCGTAGCCTAACAGCTGCCTACTCCGCCGCAGATACCCGTGTACGCTAAGGTTGTGTGAGGCGAAGCGGCCTGGGTTCCTGGGTTCAGTTAAGCGCGGCATTCACGATCCAGTTGGCATTTGATGCTGCGTTTCAGGTTATTGGGTGGCGCCAAAGTGATCGTTTCAGAGAATGGAGTTCCGGGGTCAGCCTCAGTGGAGTGTTTTCGAATTGCTAAGAAGGCTAATGCCAATGTCTTGACGGTATTTACGCCGGCACCGGTGGATTGCGTAGATCCGGAAATCTGCTGCTTCACCGATTTTCTTCTTTGCAACAGCGTTGAAGCAAAAGCACTAGTGAAGGCATGGGACGCCGAAGCGGCTGTCACCGAAGCGGATGACGAAGCACATATTGCACGCCGTCTCCACGAGGTGATGCTTCGTACTGCTTCGCGGTTTCCTGAGGGCGTCCGAGGTCGCGCTAATGTTGTTATCACATGCGGAGCCCATCCTTGCGTTATATTTGCAAGTGGGAGTGCCGTAAAAGTGCCAATTGCGAAGCACGTTCCGAGTGAGCATGTGGTCGATACGACGGGCGCAGGCGACTCATTTGCAGGATCGTTTGCTCATTTCCTCCTGCAAACACCCAATTCACCCGAAACTGCGGTGGCGAAGGCGACTTTCGTTGCAGCGCATTCAGTCACGAAGAAAGGCGCTGCGGAAAGCTACGCTGGAAGGTGTGAGCTTCCTGATCATTTATTTCAGCCTTCATGAAACAGAATAACAGGGATTTCGCTATTGTACCAACGACATTTTTAGTTTTCCATGCTGAAATGACCTATTAAGGTCCGCGTGGGGCGGGTGCTCAAATACCACGCCTACACATCGTCTAGCAACACAAGTTTTTGATGTATCTGTGACCGTGGCTGAAGCCTAACTTTCAGCCATATCCATTAGAAGATTTCTAAACCAGTATTAAGGTGCACTATGAAGCCTCTCAAAAAACGCGGCATAGGGGAGTTAATCAGCTTCTAGTTCACCAGGGAGCACCTTGTCCGTACACCATGGCCATGGTCGTTTGCATTGCAGAAGTGCACCTTCAATCACTTTCGCGTGATGCAACTGCGGGGCACGGAGTATTTTTGCAATGGTGATGCACGTATCCGTCCCGTCTCCCATCAGTGTCTTTGCAAACAATGCGGATGCTGCACAGGCAATAGCAATATTGTACCCTGACTCCACCCAGGGTAGGGCTCCTGAAAGCGTCCGCCAGTGTTGGTTTTCACAGCAGTCGACCATGGTTTTTTTGCAGATGCAGCCAAGGAAACACCTTACGTTGCAATACGTTTAGGATCTCTGAGAAATGTCTGGCGCAGTTCCCCTTTCAGTGCTAAGCAGTCAGGAATTGACGGTTTTTGGGACCAAGAAATCTGCGCACCTCCCCTTGCGCGAACGCCGAAAGCAACATTTCTAGGTTCCTCATCTGCCCTCAATACGGGAAGGCTTTGTGTGGCCCGAAAGTCTAGCGGCGACCTGCTGCCCTCACCACACGCCTCCACTCAACTACCAACACAAAGCTGCGCAAAGCGGCTTCACAGCGATTTGGAGTACAAGGTTAAGGGTAGGCCCAGCTTTAAAGCCTGCAACTGGTGGAGCATTTGTTCTGATATGCTTTGAATTTCAGATGGTGGTTCGCCCCGAATTGTAAGCCCAGCCACAGAAGTCCTGGCAGGGACCTCGAAAAGGTCCAAAGTCGGCGGCCGCCACTGCACTCGCATGTTGAATAGAGTAATTTGACCCCTATACCTTATGCAATTATTGAATAATATCAAGGAAACGAACAGGGTGTAGCCTCCCAGGCCAGCGTTAAGGGTTGTGGAGCCCCGAACGCCGCACTCACTACACCAAAAACGCACGCCCGAGTTCGTCGCTCAGTGGGCAAGTTGCCTCCATCTAAGGGGCGTCAGTGCTTCCGGGACTGCGACGTAAAGGAGATTCCTTGCTGCCCTATAGCACGCATTTTGCAAGTATGCAGATGAGCGCTAGAGAGCTATCCATTCATGATTCAACCAGAGTGTGTACACCCGTCGCAGCCCCACGTATAGACTCTACTACTGACGGATTCCATTACGAAGCAAGCCTGTCCGTCACTCCAGCCGATGAACAGCAACGGACGGCGTGACGGATCTGGCGCACTGGGAGGCTTGTTTGCATGCGGGTTGCAGTGCACCTTGAATAATCAAAACCACGTGACGTCTCTATTATTTTACTGAATAAAATAGTATTCGCAGCGTGCAGACAAGTGCATGATGCGACATTAAACGCCGACTCGGCGCTAGAGGTTACGAGACAAATAACTGACGCAGGTCAGCAGAGTTTGTCCTTCGCGGCTTGCAGCAGCTCTCGTCTTGCCCGCTCCCCTACCAACTCGGGTTTACCAGCAAGAATGTCTACTAGGCGCCGCATCTGCTGCCGCACTAATGGATTAGAGCTTAGGGGATGGTCCTGAATGACCATCTGTAGTAACAGCTCATGCGCATCGTAGATTTCTTGCTCATCCTCCACAAGAGGGAACCTGTAAATAGACGAAACCCGCAGAGATGGCTCACTGTGAGCAGCCAGGAGAAGACACTTCACATTGGAAAAATTTGCGATGGGCCGCAAGTTAATTGGGGCTCCTACCCACCACGTCTCTAACAGTGTAGCCACTTTCGCGGAAGCCGTGTCAATTCCCAGAGTTCTATAAAACCCTGAATAAACCTTCAGAAGTGCGCATGCAGTCCCGTCCGCTGCCGCCCTACCGCTGGGACACCGCAGCAACGGGCTAGCAATGCACCGTTCCAGGGCCTCCAGCGTTCCCTGGATCTGCGAGGCAAACAGCTCAGGGTGTCGTTGCGCCACAACGCCTGTACGCAAAGGACGCATAAGCAAACCTCTCTACCCAATATCGCCCTAGAAGTCGCCACTAGGTTTAAATGAATGGGATCCAAGATATTTTCCTAGCAAGCAGTGCGCCCATGGGGCTTGATAACCCAGCTCGGATGCCACTTGCAACTGCTTCATGAGGGAGCGTTTTATTGAATGCCAACAAGACACGAATGCAACTGCGGCCCCACAAAACATCTTTCCAAATGCAGAGCGCGAATTCGCACTGGAGTTCATGAACACTGAAGTGTCAAGGATGGCGTTTCCTTCACTGATTTCTGGAAAAATATTACCTACCCAGCCCGTATGTCGAAGCTGAAATAGCTAGCATGTGCTCTTCATCAATGGACCATTCTGCCTGGGGGCTCACGGCCAGCAACGCTGCGGGGACTAACACCTTGCTGTACTCTAACGTGGCCGCCGGGTCTCCGTAGTTGATCGCATCAGCATAAAGACACAGAGCTGCAACCTGCGAACAGCGCAGAGAGTGTCGGATTTTCCGCCTTATTCTATTCTACAACCAACCGTACGATGCTGCAGCTGTGGGTGGTGCAGAACTACAGAGCCTTTGGCACTTGCCAGAATTTGAGCCCACAGCAAAGCACAAAAAATTGCAGCAACTTCCTTTATTTGTGAGTGGAAGACCTCACCTTCCCATAGTAACTTGACTGGTCATGCGCTAACAGCGCACCGTATGGCAGACGCAAATGCGCATCAAAATGCGGCAAACAATCCGGCCCGTACACCTGGTGGATGCAATAAAGCGTGCATGCACAAAGCATATACACTAGGGGATTCTAGAGTATCCTTCATCACATTGATGCAAATGGAAAGCGCATGCACTAAGCTTATTTCCTACTCCTCGGGCCTCTTCTCAAGACAAGGGTCCCGCCCACATGGAAACGAGCACACGCTAATCGTGTTCGCTTGTCCTGCTCCTGCTTCAGTCTAAGTGCATAGTGCATGACGGTTATAAATCTGCAATGCGCTGCAGGTTTAGAGATGTGCACAACTGTGGTGGCCTCTAATTCACAATTAAGCCGGCCTAGCAAGTTTCGCATAAGTCGCATTATACTGGTGGCGAAGGCAAGCAGACAGCTTGCACTGCGCGTTGATACCTTGAAAAAGTTGCCGGAGCATTGCATGACAGCGTCATAGAAGGAGCTGGTGTCCTCTTCTTGGTCATCGTCACTAAGATCCTGAAGGGCGCAACAGTGCGTGTTGCACGAAAGTTAGCTTTCTCTGTCTGCTCTGTTTGCAGCACAGGCTAAACAGGTGGAGACATTCCAAAATGCTCACTTCCCATTCATCGTCCTGCTGTTCCTTCGTAGCTAGACGCTCGAATTCGCGAGTCAAGACCCTGCGGCAGCCAACGCCCCCACGGCCACTACGAACCCTTTCGAGCCCCTTCTCTTTTACAGGCCACCACAATTGCGTCCGAATCAAGACGCTTAAGCCATTATATGCAGGCAGAATGAGAAGGAGTTGAGAGGACATCAGAAAGCCATCTGGCAGTTACTGCTTGCAAGGGGGGTACAGGAGGCTGCAAAACGTACGGGAGTATGAGCTTGCCCATGCCGACGAAGAGCTTCTCAAGCAAAGCTGACCTCTGTGCCAAAGGCACCTTACATTCCTCTGGTAGCATACCTTCCCTTTGTCGTTTTGCCTGGTCAGCTACGATCTGGGCGACAGCGGGCAGCATATGTTCTGCTGCGATAGCTGCCGTCGAGAGGGGCAGCTGGCCCTCGCTGCTTGACAAGAAAGAAGCAACGAGTTCCAAGGCAGCCGTAGTTGCTTGGCCCTGCTGCTCTGGGGAGGACGCTAGAGCCGTCAGACAACCCGGAAGCGCCTGCATGAGTGCCACCCTTCATAAACCTGCAACTGATGACCCGGATGCAGCAGGATCGGCTTCGTTGACCAGGGCAGAAATGCTTGGGTTCAGGCACAAGCAGGGGAGGCATCCTCACCTCAAATGCTGCACTGCGGACGATCGAAAACTCCGAGGAGCAGCTTTCAAGAGCAACGGCAGTCCATTCCTTCCCCCAAGCAACCGGCGCGGCCGCCCCGACAGCCGCCGCAAGAGCCCCAAGGAGGCGAAGTGCAGCCAGCCGTTCTTCTACAGCGGCCTGCGCACAGCGGGACACAAAATGCATCCACTTCTGACAAGCGAATACACTACGTCCCGATACCCCTAGCAAGTAGTAAATCTGTTGAAACAAGAAGAGCTGCACCTGACTGCAGAAGGCACAGAGGCCCACTGGAAACCATCAACTCCAGCTTTCCCTAAAAGCACAAGCTACTGATGAGGTGCCAGCAGCCCCTGGTTGGAGAGGCTTATTGCAGCTTTACAGCAAAGTATCGACCGGCTCTCACCGTATTGATCGAAATGATGGTTTGTTTGCCTGATTTGTCCTGAACGCGGAACTGTGATACACCTCCCTCCTCCGACAGCTCTGCGCCCGCATTCAGCGACCCAGCAGGCGCCCCAACATCCTGGGCGATGCCCATCTGCAAGAAATGAACACGCCCTGGGGGTTAAGGATGCTGCTGGCCTCACGATGTGTCAGTATCCTATCGGGGCCATGACTTTCCCATTGCCGCCGCGTCCCGGAGGAGTATCCACAGCACACTCCCGCGGCAACGCAGAAACAGCACATAACATGCTTGTAACAGCTGCCTAACTTTTTCAAAACAAAGCATGCAAATTACTATCCGTTCACTAAGTCCGTCTAGCGCGGGACATCGCACTGCTAAAGGAGAGTGCCCCTTCGTCGCACCTGGATGCCTAGTTGGGCCTTTTTGAGAACAATATCCATCAACGGCTGCATCTGCTGGAGCAGCTCCGGACCACATGCAGGCGCGGCAACAGCGAGGCATACCATAATAGCGCTGAAGACAGCCGAGGCGGCGGGAACGGCTTCGCAAGCCAGGAGGAGGCTGTGAAGACGGTCCACTAGCCACGGAGCGTCCTGCAGCAGCCGGCACACCCAGGTCCCTCAGCACAAGCTCACATTTTCCGCTCAACCTCTGCAGCAAGGAGCCAAACAAGCAGCAAAAGGTGCAGTTCTCCGGAAGAGAGTAATGAACCGGCTGGGTTCCCGCTTTCTGCACACATCCTCAGACGTACAGGCCTCAAGACATCCTTGCCCACGGCTGTTCCAAGGTCTGCAGCAAACTCCACTGCCGCCTGCAGCAGGCAGCGCCCCGAGTGATCTTCCAGCAGCTGCTGCACCTTCTGCTTCCCTGCAGGATCATCTCCACCCAAGAGGTTCCGTAGCGCCACTACGAACGGCGGGTAGTGCGGGACGAAAGCAGATCCGCAGGCCTACGGAAGCGCACACTGCATGCAGATGCCTTACTTACAATCTCCTATAAGTGCACATCTCTCAATCCCACAGGCGGCCAACTAGGTGGAGAAGGGCTCATCATTATCGGCACTGAATCGCACGAACGACCGCCAGAATCCTCTCTTGTGAGGGAGTGAAGCAAAGGAGTACCTTTGCCAATGCGGAAGCGAGAGCCAGTGCGAATTCTTGGGTCTGCATGTCATTACTGGAACAGCCGGCGATGACGGCTGCGGCCCGCAATAAGGGACACGGCGCAGCAGCAGCAGCAGTTCAAAAGCCACAACAGCCGCAACACAACCATACAGGCGAAGTGCAGATTACTTCTTTCTACTGTAACACACAGACTGTTTTAGTCTGGCGTCTGCCCCCCACTACCTGTGCAAGTTGCACTGCAAGAGACGGCGCACCCTTAGACAAAACCCCATTCAAGTGAGGAACGACCTGCACAAACCCCGCATTTCCAATCAGCCCCAAGCACCTCCTTGTCTATCTTTAGCAGGCAGCAAACACCCGTTGCAGCCAAATTTCAATCCTATCGAAGGATTAACACAGGCAACGCCATAAATCCCATCCCGCCCATCTCGTCCGTGTCTACGCTGCGCAAGGCCAGCAGTTACAGCAGCAGCTGAAGCCAACGCAGTAGACAGCAACGTAACACAGCCCGTGCTGGCTTACGAAAGCGAGGGTCTCTGGAGAAGGCTCCTCCCCCTCCTCTGGTGCCAGCCCCGAGAGGAAGGAGGCCAGAGCCAAGAGTGCCTGTCTCCTGCAGCGGACAGAAGGATCCACAGCACTCTTTTCAGACAGTAGGGAGAGCAGTTGCTCGCCGTGCTGTTGCTGGATCTGCCGCGTCCACTTTTCTTCGCTCTCCACCATGGAGCCCAAGCACTTTAAGCCTTGCCAACGCAGGCGGGCATCTGCAGCCTTCAGCGCCGCTATGCAGGTCAATGTCAGCTGAAGACAAAGAGACAAATTTGACAAGCCACAGCAGCATACAAAGCCCTTACTTACGAAAGGGCTTTGAACACACACAAGGACCCTTCCACCCTGTTTCTGCCACAAAGCAGGAGGTACAGCAGCAGCAATAGCAGCAATGCAGCAGCAACAACGGCAAGGGTGCCACAAGGGAATAGCAATAAGGTGCGTGCATACTTTCTCAACGTAGGGCCCTAAGAGAGGCCTGCAGCTATCATCATCCAGCAAAAGAGCCAACAACTCGAGGGCGGTGTAGGAGTAGCGGGGATCCTCTTGTTCAACCAGCAGCGAAAATATATTCATAAGTTTCGCCAGGACGTGCAAGCCTCCTGCGGCACATTTGCCCAGAATATGAAGAGCGGCGAAAGCTGTCCACAAATGCCCTTGTAGATTTACATATGATGCCCAGTGCTTAGGCAACTATAATGCGGCTGGCAGCAGCGGCATCGTTCAGGCCAGCACACGGGCAGCAGTTCCCACCGGTCGAAGAGGCCCCTCCCTCTGCGGAGCCCCCATCTGCCCCTGGGTCCTGCGAAGAGCAGTTGCTGCATAGCATGGATGCGATGTCTGCCATCAGCTGCAGGGCCACACTGTGCAGGGTTTCTTCTCCTGTTTCCTCCTCTCGTGCCTGCGCCTCCCAGGTTGTTAAGTCTTCCCAATCGCTGGGAGAAGCCGCCGCTGCGTCTGCCAGCAGCATCAGGAGGTCGTCCACGAGCGGCATGTGCTGCACCGCCACACAGAACACTCGAGAAGCCCGAATCCCTGACCCTCTGACCCTCGGTGAGTCTATGGGTTCGAACCCCAAACCCTCCTCGCCAGAATGGGCTCTTGCCAGGCAAGAGAAAACGACGCACAAAAGCTCCTTTGTAGCAAGCCAACGAAACTGGCCTGATGAAAGCCACTGTCTCCCACATATGCATAGACATGATCCCGTGGGAAGCACGAACCTTTCTTGAGAACTTGGGGGCACCGAGGAAGGCAGCAGCAGCCAATTGCAGAGCCATCCGGCGCGTTTCCTCTGCTTCTACAGTGGAGGAATTTGCTAGAATAGTTTTAACGGTACCCAGGAGCGCTGCATGCTGGTCGCGGAAGAACTGGGGGCCCCTCTCGGCCAGAGAGACGAGAGGAGCCAGAAGCTCAGGGGAGGGCTGCCGGGCGACCATTTGCAGGACCACTGGACACAACGAACAGTAGGCCGCTGTCGCTGTCTTCTTCGCCTCCTTAGCCTGTGTCCCTTCCGCCTTCCAGCGGCACATGCTGCAAAACAAATGCGCCTCTCGCAAGAAGCCGAGTCACTATGGCACTTCACTACAGAAAAAGAGGAAAGGAGCTTCAAACCAGACAGGCAAAACAAACATACGATGGCCAGAACGCATGTACTGCGCAAACTGAGAGGCACACAACCCCAAAACTAGACGCCTACCGAACAAACAACGTCTCCAGTGCCTCCTCTCCAGCCGCCGCTTTCTAAACAGTACGCACAAACAAGCCCCGCCAGGCTTGGAGATGCACCCGGCCCCAACAATAGCAAACTAGAGAGGACTGGGTCTGTTTGGGGGCTTGTACTTGTCTATATGTTTCGGCTTATCTGCGTCCCCGCAGCCTATCTTTCTGTATGCGTGCATCTCTCTTGTCAAGGCTACCAAATTCAGGAAAAATAGTCCACTGACCTTCACATCTAGCTGCTGGAATGTTAGATTCAATCTCTGGACGAGTTGGGGAGTCCGCTGTACATACACCTCAGGCTCAGCGATATCCGCCAGTCGTTCGACCAGCAGCCACAAAAGGCACTCTTCTTCTGATGAATGTCCCTGCACCTGTTGGGCGTCAAGCCAGCCCGTGATTAACCCAAATGGGGCTGTCTGGCTGACAGTTGCTGCGCAGAAGAGGACGCAGCGGACGTCTGGTTGGAAATGACTATGATTTTCCTCAGGCAAATGTAAAACTCTAAGCTTCTCTTATGTGTGAGCATAAAATAGCACAGAAGCACCTGTAGACGGTAGATGCTGCCACAGCTCTCCGATAGCCTCAGCTGCTGCTTTTCGCACGGAGAAGGGACCGCCTGTTGAGAACGCCGCTACGAGGCTCTGCATGACAAGTTCTATGAGTTGCTGCTTCTGCTCCGGGCCGTCTTTCATATCTTTCAACCTGCTATGTGCATACCGTCGGACCAAGACGGCCGCCAGCTGCCTGCTGCATGTCTCCCCCTCTGAAGCAGAGGCAGCAGCCGCCAATGCCGGCAACACCTGCTGCAGGGGAGACTTGCTCAGCAAGTCCTCAGCGGCGCTGCGGACAGCACTATCCGGCGACTGAAGCTGTTCCAAGACCTGCAGATGCAGCAACCAAGCAGCGACAGTCACAGCCCCCTCTCCGTTGCAGTGTAGCCAGTGGGCGCATACGCAACCGAGCGAAGCAACACACGCTGTTGTGTCATAGGCATACCACTGCATGTGCACAAGCACATTTTAATGAAGAAACACAATCGTACACGTAGGTGCATGGAATTGCAGCTAGATGACTTCGCTGTACACCTCTGCACCCAGATGTGCTCTCCAGACAATACGCGACACTAGTACACGCCGCCTCTGCCTGAGAAGAGGTTAAGGTAAGGCTTGCCTCTTTCATGGCGTCGTTGCTCTGACCGGCTGGAATAGACATTTGCGGCATCGTTATTCTTAGTTCTCAACAAAGACGACCGAGGGAAGCAGCCAACGGCGGCTAGCGCGGTCTCTATATGAGGTTGGAGCCGTTTTCAGTTTTCTAAAAGATGAAATATTGAGTTTAATGCTCAATGAGAGAAACAGAAGCAGGCCAAGGAGGGGAAAGACCGCTCAAATGCCTCCTGCGTCGTTCGTGAACGCAATCGTTTCAACACAACGCAGTGACCCCTAAACCCGCATATAGCCCTATGTGGAGCTGCGAGTATCCCCTCTTATTTTTATTGCCAGCAAGTAAGATGAAGGAGATTAAATATGGATCAAGGCGCAAAAGGGTAATCCTTCGACTCCACGCTCCCAAACAGTGGGGTGGGGCCCCCCCTCAACACAGCCCCAATTATGCTCAACACAGTGTACCTTAGAAGGCGTTTAGGTTCATATTTTTCTGTGCTCAGCGTTTGCAATAAATTGTGAGGCCTTATTATCCTACTAGGAGCAATGGCAGTACTAGAGAGGTTAGCTTCCTAGACCTTGAAGACACGCGTTTAGAGCACATCAACCTTCGCAGAGTTAGTACGACAACTTGCGTTATCATTAGATTCGTTTGCGGTATCACGGGCGTCCCTATGTGCCATAGAGAATTGCCTAGTGAAGTTGGTCCCAATGAGGGTAAACTGCCTATTGCCTTTACCCTTTTTGGCCTGTCTGCGGCTCAGGGGTAACTGGGAAGACGGGTCCAAAAATTGTGGCTCTTCCTGCATTAGCAGCCCCATTGTAGCTGCCGGTTCCTCCTTGTACTTTCAGCAAATGTTGCCTAAGCTGTACCTCTAGAGCGTAGCATTCGGTAGGCACTTGAATGTGATTTGCGCACGATGCCACAGCGGATGACTGTGGTGAGCTGCGGTAGAGCTTTGCACAGTGATCTACTCTGTGGTGTTTCTTATGTTTAATAAGAAAAGCCACAAAGCACCTGACCACCATTACATTCTCAGATTATTTAAGTACAGGGGCACAAGGGCCTGCAGCTCCATCGGAGAGGATTCGGCTTGCCATGGGACGTAGCGTTCCTTCCTGCAGCACTTGCTGCAAGGACGCCCCATGTGCAAGAACTTCCAAATCACCTCTTTATGCTTGAATTAACATTGTAGAAACTTATTAGACACTCTGGCGCACAGAAGCCAGCCTGCACGTACTGTGGCAACTTCAGGCGGGCAGCAGGCCAGCAGGCCGGTCTGCTTCCGGTTACAGCAGCATCAGATCCAGTTGTGTGCAAATCGGAAGGCCCTAAACGCTTCAAAGCCTCCTGCATCGTTGTGGGTGATTTGTTGAACTCAGGAGGCAGAATGTTTCTTCTAGCAGCCCTAGCACTGGCAAGCAACTGAGGGGTCAGGCGACTGAAGGATGTGTAAGCATGAGCATTAATATTGTGTTATACGCCTCTCACTCTGATTTTTACAAAATTGGAGAACCCCGAATGGTGAGGCTCGCTGGCTCTGGTGCTGTCTGATGGTTGGCACTATGCTTTAGCACATGCTTCTGCGGCGTGTGGTGTCGTGCACTGCTTGTTGCTCATATAATTTAGCCAGACTGTCCCAACTTGTGTCCAAGTAATTAAGCATTATAAATGGAAAATTCAAAACGATTTGAAGTTGAAGGTGGAAGGCAGCTACTCATCTATCCATTTTAGCACGGTGCAAAACAGCCGCCGCGCGCTTTCAGAGCATTAAATATATCAGTAGCACGTAAGGAACAAAATTAATAAATATTTACGTTCAATGGCACAAACTGCAATGCCGACGCATCATCACCTCCACCTGAAAGTTTGCGCGCTGATGAGATCCCCATCTTGGAGGAGCCTGTCTTTTTTGCCTTTCAGCGGCTGCAGTATGCATGTTGCGCAGTCGTTTCAAGACGTTTACCGTCACACAGGTGGCGAGATGCTCAAAAGTTTTATGTAGCATATACTAATACTGCGAGGTGTTGGCTATGCTATGCCTAGAAAACAGAGGCCTTGAACACTTTCCCGTCTTGTCTTCGGAACAAATCGGGGCGCAGATGTGGCAAATTTTGCATGTGCTGTTCGAGAAACACATTGGCATGCTCTTTAGCCTTGTCTGGGAGTGTCTCCGCTTCAATTCGCCTAACCAGTTTGCTGATAGACTGTTTAGCCCAATTTTGCAGTCCCGGCTGCTCCATAGACGCCGCAGTTGCATCTTTAACGAACTGAAAGAAAAAACAGAAAATGCGGCGCCTCGCACAGCCGTAGAGCCCCAGCATCATGCATCATGTGAGGAAAGCTCATGTCAAAAGCAGATGCTGCACACCCTGGAAGCTCTCGTTAATAGCCATTTCACATCGCTATTTCCCCTTCTGTCTGATGTTCCTCCGGTTATGTGAGTTTGTTTTAGACAACTTACAAAGTTCAGCAAGTGGAAGGGACACAGCCCGTAACCTAACTCAAAAGCTGCATTCTTGTCAGCTGGCCCGCAGTACCGTCCAAACGCAAAAAGCCAAAATGGAACAACCATGAGAATGCGGACTAGTTCCCACTGAATTTCGGGGTCCAGCGCAATGTCCAAAATACGGCCCGCCACCAGAGCAACTTCTTGCACATATTTGCGTACATAGTTCTGCAAGCACAAAACAGACGCTGCTCAACAGCTCTATTATATATTGATTCCCATTTGAGTCCATATATATAGAGAGCATAATTCTATGGGCATAGAGGCTTTGTACCTCCGGAGATCCCTCGAGTTTGTGAGTACCTAAACCCAAATAAAAGCTGGGCGTCAAAGCAGATAGTGTGGCTACGCTCTCCGCATTTCATATGTGTCTGCTGCGAAACGAATGCATCCAGGAGGGAACTTGCCAGAGCTTTTGGTTGAAGGTACTTAGAGGCGAAAGCGATTAGCAGGTTGCTGATCCTCTGAACTAAGTCAGATATTTCCTTTCTACCGATTCCCTCAACGAGGCCCCGACGGTTCAGAGTGAGTGACAACAGATATGCACCTCCAAGCAACAGCCTGAACAACCCACACGGACACAATTAGGGCTATTACCGAGAACACCAAGTGTGGATGGCTTCAAGCTGTAATACCGATAAGGAGGAGGCTCTCAGAAGACTTCTTAAGCATACACTATCAACATATGAGAAGTGCGACAGCTCGCTCAATGGAAAACACTATCGCACGAATACGGTTCGATGGTGACGAACCTGTGAACAGGAGGGATCTCTACACTCAGAATCCTTGAAATTTGGAACGGGAGGTCATTTATCGACTCATTGGGAAGGGGAAGCTTTTTACTTTCATACTGCGGGAAGTATATCTGCCGGACTGTTGGGTCTGAACAGGAGGCGACGGCCTCATTGAATTTTCGCAAGAGTTCGGTTGTCCTACTCCACTTGTTTGTAAGCTTTAGTAGCGACAGCCGGTACTCGGGAGAGGTATTCGGTGCGATTTCCCTAACAGTAAAGTGTGCAAACTTAACCATGGATCTCAGCACCATCTCAGAGGTGATCGCCTTGCCCATTTCGGCTGTCCTCCACAGCTCCCAAACATGCAAATCCTCTATCTCCTGGAGCTCCCGGGAGATGTGGGCAACACAGGCTTCAACAGAGGCCTACAGATGACTCAAAACAATAACGGTATAAACGCGTCACATTGCGGCATTTCGAGGGTACTATCGACTCCGATAATGCTGATCGAAAGCTGTTACACGTGTACTAGGCTACTGGCATGGCTCGGTATATTCTTTAGTCTGTAGTGAGTTGAAATTTCATACCTCCTCGAAGGTGATAGGAGGCACTGCTCGGCTCAGATCCCTCAGCACAGCGGAAAGAGTCTGCACGGAGTCACGAAAGCAAACGAACAGCTATGCATGAGAAATAAATGAACATAAGAATGGGACTTACAACCTCCCCGAGGTGCTCTGCAGCAGACACTCAAGTGAATGAAGAAGCAACATAGGGGCGAAGCTGTCTAGGCGCTCTTTTTCTATTGCAATAGTCCGCGCCTTTTCTTCTATACCTTTGTTTCCACAATTCCGGGGAAATTCCCGGCAGCACGAATGTGGAGAGCAACAGGGAATCTGTGAAAAGGCTCAAGTGCGGGTTTGCTTTTGAATTCGAGTGAGCTGCTTTTGGCTGTCTGTCGTACCTCAGCAGTCTCCGGCGGAAGGCTCATTGGTACATACCCGAGCATCTGCACACCGACGTAGAGACACAGCTACGAAGATTAATTTTTCCAAATCATTAGGAACTACTAACTTGTAACGGCGCTTCAGGGAGGGTCTTGGTGGTTTCTCAATAGTCCTCGGGGCTAGTTTGAACGCACGGGCAAAGAAGGGTCGTTCAGGCTTCTATGGAGCTTGTCCACAGCCTGCATAGTGTGGATGTCATCAACGGGCAGGTCCTGAACAAGCGAACAAGCGACAGGGTTGCAGCCAACCGGGAATGAAACAGCACAAGATCTATTACAGGCTTGGTTTCATGACTGGAGTTCAGCAGGTACACAAGCATAGCAAATCCAGAAGGTTCCAGTCTACGTGATGCTGTAAAAGGACTTCTGCAGGACTACTGCACAGAACGTGCAAAATATTTTCGTTTGGATTACCTTGCATCGATCAACGAAGTGCTGGCCATTCTTCAGCACGACAGTGCACAACACGAATCCCTTATCCGCCAGGCGTCGCAGCATGGTACTGCGCTGCACACAACAGTAGACAATATCACTAAGAGCCACGCCCATTGCACATGAAATGAGGCAAGGCATTTCCAGAGACACATACGAAGAACGTGCTTCTGGAGTGGTTAGACGGCAAAGACAAACGCTCACCGGTTTTCTGCAGAGGCCAAATACATTCTGAGGGGCTTGTTCCGATGCTTTACGGTATTCTTCCTCGTTGGCCACTGCTTCTTCGAGGCCAATGATTTGTGCATCCAGCGGAATGGTGCCGCCAGAGGCAGTAAAAACCTGGTCCTTTTGATTGCTATCAAACAAGCTGTTTAGCTTTGCTTGCTTGTGGACTCTCAACAGCCGCACGGTCTCTGTTCCGCGTCGCTGCTGACTGGCTGCTGGTTGCATGAAACAGACGGCGCCCAGTTCCGCAGTTAGCCGAGCCTTCATGCGAGATAGCCATGACGTAGGCTTGCGAATAAGAAGATTTCGATGAAGCCTGGCTGCTTTCTCCCTCATTCTCAGTAAACGCAGTGCATGCGTCTTAAGCGCTGTTGCCAAAGACTGCAATGACGCCTTGTCAGGGTCTACAAACCAGTTGGTCGGCTGAATGTACACGTTCACTGGCCGAAAAGAACAGCGGCCCATTAAGCAATCCGAAACAACGTGCACTTTGTACACTTGAGATAGCTGCGCTCGCACAAAAGACACCCTAAAGCCGAACCCATATCCTACGCCTCCTGATCGGAAGCCAAACAAATCAGCCATTAACAGGACGCTGCGAAGTCAGCTAAGGCGTAAAATCAGCTTGCTTACCGTAACACGCGGGGGGAGCCTTAAAAAGGTGCTCTGGGGACAAAACATATGAAAAAGGCAGGTCTAGTGAGCTGAAACACCGGCCATGCTTGCGCGTCTTGCACAACGAAAGGTACGTCGCTTTCAGAGAAAGCAATGACAGTCTATTGTGCAGCAACGCTACAAGCCCAGAAGCAAGAAGCCCATGATGAAATTGCCGTATTCAGGGAAAAGGAAAAAATACAAATGTTGCAGACTAACCTGAGGGCCACGTCTTGGCTGCAGCAGGCGTGCACACACCAGAGAACGGACAAACGGGAAGAGTTAGGGCGCAGGCATCGGGACACATTAGGAGCATCCGTGCAGTATAACACACCTGCATGAACTCAGCTGTGGTTACCGTCTCTGCGAGGAATAAGGAACCACGGCTACAAAAGGAGCCTTACCGCCGGTCTGGCTTCATCTCGAGCGGCAAGGTCTTCAGGAAGCTGAAATGCAGTGCACAGTGAGCCTAATGCGTAAGGAGTTGACGAGACGTGCTTGCATTATTCTCTAACCAGACAAAATGCATGCAACTGTCGCCACAGAACAGCACTCTACTTTAGTGTAGGTGCGAGTGTCAGACTTACCAAAATAGGCTCGTTGGGCGACAGTGTCGGGTACTGCGAGAGCGGAAGAACAGCACACACCGGCACTGCGCATCACCTTGTGTAGTTTTGCGAACGGATTCCCTCACGATGCATAGGCCACCCGACAGCTCACGCAATTCACTGCTCACCAAAAGACTGAAGCCAACCTGCGACAAGTCAAAAGCAGAGGAAATACGCAAACAAACACTGGGCGCAGTTCTTTTGGTTATTAGTACTCATTCGCAAGTCATGCAGTTCCATTTGTTAGAGGCAGGGAGAAGACAACATGAGCTTACTTTGGAAAATGGAGGCGTAAGCGCCTCCTCTTGTGGCGTTACCTAAAGGCAGGGCGTAATTCGCACAGAGTCGGAAAGTCTGAGAATTTTTATTGCATAGTATTATTACTATGCACGCGTTGCTTCATGCTTCTCAGCTACCACTCCACTGCAAGGAGGAAGATGCTGGGGTTTTCGCGCACTTGTGGGTCACTTGGGTCACTGTAAGCATCTGAGGCGCAAAAACAAGGACAACCAAAGGCTCTCATTTCCCCAGGACGTCTGATGCTTGTCTCGGAAAGCTGGCTCCATTTCGATCTTTCAGAGGACGGTCTTTAGCCACTCGGGGAGGGTATGGTGACACTTGCGTGCTCGTTGGGTATAGTCCAACCCGACCAAAGGGTTTTATTTCCCTTTTAAGTGAACAGATTCTGAGACAGATTGACGCACCGTTGATGCCTTGTAGCACCAGGGTCTTGGGATGACGAGTCTCGGCCACAGCGGGAGAATAGATGAGCCCAGCCCCCAGTAACGCCACGACTCCTCGAAGAAGTCTTGACATCCTAGAAGCTGCAATGATTTATACCTCCTGAATCCATAGACATGGCTGTGCTTTGAAGCAGAAGAGCCGCTACACGAGATAAGGCCTTCCACGGCACCGAGGCTCGGCCGACAAGACTCGGCACACTACGCAAATGGGTCGCTACAAGCCTGTTGTTCAGTGTCTTCCTTGAAGAAGTCTGCTCAATCAATCGTTCTAATTTTAAAAAGGAGTTTTCGGGTTCACACACACCCACCATTCAGGGGATGGGGCATATTGTGTGTCGGGGGCCCCTCCAGCGATGCTGTTGTGGACTAGTACCGCCGGACACTGCAATGGTGCGTATGAGCTGCGGCAGCCAACCGAACGGAGCAGCTAGAACGCATTTAGAGCATAACTTTGATTTTAATAAGTAATTAGCGTAGTATAATAAAAGCCAATAAGGTTTTCTGATATCATCTAGTTCTTAGCGGCTCAGTGTGTACCTGCAGCTAGTAGCACGTAATAGCGTTTCTTACAGCCTGCACAGACAGCCCTGCAGGGAAGTGGACCGTTCTTTTCTACGGACCCACTGAACCCTACAGGACCGTTTTAATAATGAGTCAAATTTAGGTGTTATATAGCAAGTAGGGGCAGGTTAATAAGAAGCCTGCAGTGAAGAAGCCGGCCTCACGGACAAATATAGGTCTCGAGCTGGGCTCAGCGCACTACAATTGGGGGGTATTTTGTGACGAAAGTCCCAATATAAATACCAAGCATGCCTCCACAAAAATACTAAAAATTTTGGCAGCCAGAAATGCATTGTTGGAGTCTGACTGCTACACGATTGCCCAATCCAGAAAAATATCTACTGCAAGGAGATTCATTAGCCTTAGGCGAGGCCATTCGGGAGTTGCAACAGAGCAAAAGACTTGAAATAAGCATTTCGGAAAGCAATTGTTCTCCCCCCAGACCTCAGGCATCCTTTCTACACCAAGACAAAGCTCTGGACTGGTGCAGTGCGGAGGTGGCATACAGTGCATGAGTTGCAGGGACCCCTGGTGTACACTCCTGCTACAATCAACCCCAAATGCAAGAGCGCTCCACCCTCCTTTTGATGTATGCTCTAATACGGCAGGCATTTGTAAAACGCTTCCGTGACCCTAAGAAGCCAGCTTTAACTCAAGTAGAAATATACATACAGGTGGAGCAAAGAGAAGCAATGGGTGTAGGAGAGTAGCCAGAGTCTTAGCAAGGGAAAGAAAACAAAAGCTACTGAAAGGGGCTAGGGGATTCTGCTACTGCAGCTTCTCTTTTTTGATTCTTGCACGCCCCATGCAAAGCGTTGGGTCAGTTGATGTCATGGAGACAACAACGAGACCGTCTGCCGCTGCGGCAACAAACTGCTACAGCAGTTCCTGCGGTGATGGGGAATTCTACATTTGATAATGGTGACGACTCTTCTTCCTGCTGCAGCAGCTGCATCCTTGCAGCTCCCGCTGCGCTTGCTGCTGCTGTTGGAGCATGTGTTGGTGCTCCTTCTGCCCAGACTGCTGCGCCTCTGGATACTGCACCTCTCTCTTCATTTCTTGTTGCAGAAGCTCACCCAGATTTGCAGAGGAACGGTCTATCTTCACTTCACTACCTAAAGTGTGATGCACTAATATAGGCCGCCGCTGCTCATTTCCAGCAGGTGCCGCTACTGCTACTGATGCGGCTACTGCTGGCTGACGCGGATGTTCCTGCACGCCTAGCTGTAGAGGAGCCCCCAATTCACTGCTCGTTGTAATGCTTGCACATGATGCTACTGGGGTGATGCTGCTGTTGCGGCTTCGTCGCTATCCTGTGTGAGCAAAGGGGAGTCTCGAGTTCCTTTCTATGACTTCCTACTGTAGAGTCTACCGAAGGGGCTGGAGACTCAGATATCCTGAACAAAGTTGCAAGATGAAACCTGCTAACGCTCTCACCTTTCCCCAAGGAGGACGCTGCTGCTTGCAACTGCGATAAGGGTTGAGAGAATCCCCGCAATCGAAGGGGCAACGAGAAGCATCTTTTGAAAGAAGAGACGGAAAGAGAGCAAAAGGGAGGAAAGGGAGGAGAACAAACTAAGAACACTCTTGCAGCTTCCATCCACAGACGCAGCAGAAATAACAGCAGCAATACCATAAGCAATGCGACTGGCAATAGCAGGAGCAACAACAGACGAAGTCACAGGAAGGCGATGCAGCAGCACCATGTAGCCAGGGGAACAAAAGGATCAACCGAGACAGCATGCGCAGCAGCAGCGGTTGGAGTGTCAGGCTCCCTCTCCTCAGCCCACTCATTCCTTGCTGGGTCACCAGGAATATGAGGGCTTTCGCTGTATGGAGAGAAAACGGGGATGACGACCTTGCAGGGTCCGTGTGCAGCTCGTACGCGTACTTCTGCCTGTGTGCTGGCAGTCTACTGACGAAATAGTGAGGACTTGACAATTGGTTACACTGTTAATTCACCCATCAAAGGGTGGGATCTGTATGCGTGCACGTATAGCGGAGCTAAATCAGGAGTTGTAGCGAAGAGTGCTGCAACTGATGGCATACCGCAACCCTATGGGCACCAGCCCCAAGCCCTTGGGTCCCTGTGGCAAATGTGCCGGAGGGCACCGGGTTTTGGGAACTCCTGTTTCAAGTTTCTCGTTTGAATGCAGTTCAAATACTGTCCTCTGCTAATATCGAAGATTGTTGCTACATCAGCTGGCAAGTAGCACTTAGCTACCCACGGAGACTGCTCATTTTAGGCAGGTATAAAAAAACCCCTTAGCATATCAACGTGAATGGACACCTTTAATGGGGTACGCCAAACTATCAGGGATATTCCTCTAAGGATCAAGTGTTGAGAGCAAAACTGCGCTAACGAGTCCTCGACTTTAGCATAGGACTGTCGTGAGCTGCAATAGAATCGAAGGCTTAACGGAGGCGTTCAAAAAACGCAACCCCTATCCAAGCATCCTGGGCAGTGCTGCCCAAGGGCCTGTACTGGTGATGACGCAGGTAGGCCTGCCAACGGCTGTAACGCAGCCTGCTGCAGTTAGTGCAGCAATGCAACCCAAGCTACACGCAAAGCCAATGCCCCTTTTCTGCATGCGCTAGTATTGTAGACTGAAGTTTAGACTGTCTTCAAACGCTTACTTGGTTCTCAGTAGTATGTCTGCGAGCAGGAAGAGAAACCAGTTCCAGCATGGTGCAGAGCATACACTGCGTCTCCGGCTCGTTAGTTGCTTATACAGAAGCAATAAATCCTGCAATTGTACTATCATTTTACGCTCGTATAACGAATCGGTTTCGTTGAACTTACGGTTTTACCATAGGAAGATCAGAAGCCCTACGTGGTCGTTTATTAGGTGATGGTCTACTGGCTGCCATGGGACTGGTCTGCATGCAAATTCTGCGGCAGCCAGGATCGTATATTGGAACATATTGTATATACAGACGCAAAGTTGTTATAACTGCGAGAAAATAGGCTGAAATTTCATGAAGATTCGTTATTTGAGGCTTCACATGGTTTGGAAGAAATGACCAGCCGTGCAGTACCTGCAGGAACCCCTCCTGCCTCAGCTGCCGACGTCCACCCTGGGCGCATCAACGTGGGTCAGCATTTGCCTTATACTGGCAGAGAGGTTGAAATATTCTCTCGTTATGGGTACTTTTACCCCCCAGGCTACCTCCCGAATACGACTTACGGCGGCGTCAGGGGCTTCGCCAATTCCCTCACGCGCACGCAGTTTGGCATGAAACCCACTGTACGCTACCTTCTTGCTGCACAGGCGTTGCAACTATTGGCTTCCTTACCACCTCATAAGCGAATATGCTCTGTGTAGTGTCTTCTGAAACGTGCTTGCGACTTGCGTAGAGTTCCCCTAGTGCCCTGAGAGGTGCTGAGCTGCGAGGCAAGAACAGCTCCGCGTTCACAATATACCTAGTTTGATTGTTCCGTGATTCTTCTGCTGCAGTACCTCCGTTCGTTTGGAATCGGGGCTGCGAAGCTTGCCGGATGCTTCCTTCTGTTTTACCTTCCCCTTGACAATGTTTACTGCAACCTCCGGAAGAAGGTGAGACCCAGTAATGACCCGTCTAGCCAGGCCTCACGGGAAACGCTGGATTCCTCTGCTGCTTGGGGCGGATAGATGGAAGGGTGGACCTGTGACCTGCTTCAGGGATTGCGTCTATATATATGAATGCGTGTGCGCGCGCGTATGTGTATGCGCGTGTGTGTGTGCCTGTGTTTGCCTGTGTGTGTGTGTGGGTGGCTGCAGCAACAGGAACGACGTGCAAAACTACGTACCGGCTAAGACAGTTTACGCGCTTTCAACGGATAACCGAAGCGCTCAACTAATTCAACCAAATTTTTGTGATCATGCCACATTAGTGCCGCAATTCCATTATCTTCGTGGGTGTGGCAATTTTTGGAGTATGCTAATGCGCCACCTCAGCTCATGGGAGTGCTGTTTGCATGGTTTATGAAACTTTAACCCCCTCCCCTCTCAGCGGCTGGCAGGCTGCTGAGTCTTGTACCTTTCCCTTTCCCTTGAATGCAACTAAGGGTTCAAAATACCATTTGGTCGAACTACGTTACCCAACCGCATACGCTAAGGGGCTACATACATACATCATGCAGTGGGCCAGGAAGTACTTTATAACGGTATCCAAAGAGTAGAAGTTGCTGTGTAGGAGTGGTATTACATTGCATGCTAATATCCAATTTGTATGGGCACCTTTCGACATAGTTGGCGGCGCGTGGGCGGTTACAATCGCAGCGAGGAAGCATAACCATCTGTTGCTTCCAGCTTTCCTTGGTGTCTCATTGTACAACGATTCGTTCTTAGTAGTATGCAGATGTAGCGCCTTTTGCAGCTTCCAGCTTTTGCCGTCTCATTGTACAACGATTTGCCATTGGATTGTTCAGTTGTTGCTTGAGCGTTCGCACGTGGAGGAGTAGCTCTTAACCTAAGCGCAGCTGCAGAAACTACACCTGTGCAGCTGTTTGCATCAGACTGGCTCCGGGGCACTTCTGCTGTGCTGTTGCGAGTAAAAGCCCCTCAGCTATTTTTCGGGAGTGCTAGGAAGGGCTGCCATGCGCAACGTTGCTGGTGAAATCGCCACCCTCCGGCAGACTAGCCTGATGTGAAGGATTTGCTTTATCGGCCTTCTACGCCAAAACTGTACAGCCAAAGATTAGGTTACATAAGTTTGGTGTGAAGAATAAAATCCCGCCAGCCAAGATGTACTACGGGCAACTGTCGGATTAGAAGATTCCCTGTTTGCATTACCAATGGGCAATAGGGTGCGTGCAATGCATTAAATCAGTCATCATACATTAACTGCATTTGCTCGTGCACGACGACAGCGTCGAGGTCAATTGCGGTGCAGTTGTTAATCGCGTAGAGCAGCCGCTCCCGCATTACGGCAACGGAAGAGTACGGCGGCATGACGAGCCGGAAGCTACAAGTGGCGGCTGTAGGCAGCCGATTGTCATTAATAGCGGCGCCACGCTGCACAAAACAGGAGAGAGCAGAAGCGAAAGGAGAATGCATCAGCAGGTACATCAGAAATCCCGGCGACAAACAGGGAGGAGGCCACAACAGTCAAAATACATCATCACGCACGGGTTGAGACAGGCGGACTATATGCAAAAACTTACATCAATAGTTTCGTAGTCCACAGTCATTCTCCAGTCACTGCTGGCAACCGGTAGGCGAGAGCGACCGCAGACAAACCTGCAGAACACAGAAACCCCAAACTACATCTGAAAGGGTAAATGATACAACGGTCCGGAAAACAACGCAAGCAATACGGAGAGAAGCTGAGAAGAAAACTGAGCATGATCCTGCTCTGCGAGGAAGAAGCTCTATGCGTGGAAACCTGCAGGTTCCATCTCTCTACGGCATGCCAAACACATCTCCTAGGGGAAACGTGGTTAACTAGGTTAAAGAAGTATCTGCACTCCCTCATTTTCTAAACTGAAGGACAGACTGGGCCAGTGCTGCTTGCCTGAGGAAGCGCTGCATCTGTTCATTGGTGAAGGACTCCAGGATTTCAAAAAGCTGGGCTTTAAGCCGTTCTGACGAGCACTCCGTGTGCTCCTTCAACGTGGCCACATCAACTTCTCGGTCGCCACAGACGCGATACTCCAGTCGCCTGAGTCAGAGCAGCCCCGCACCCACAAGCAGGATTACCTTGAAAATTTCACATGATCTAGCCTCCGATCAAAGCACACAAAATTGGGGGAGGCCAGTCAAATCATAAACCGAAAAGAAGTTACTAACGGGCCAGAATATAGGAACTGGGGTTTTCAAAGCTGGTGAATTGAACTGTGATCTCAGTGGCCCACCGCCAGTCGAACAAAAGCCGCAAACGACCCAAAGGCAATACGGCAGCGATGCCTCGCAGGACAGCCTCGATGCCTTCTTGGCCCTCAAGCAAGCGAAAACGTTCAGAGAGGCGAATGAAAGTCGCGAGATTGAAGGCGTTCACGGGAACGTCTGCGCCTCCCTCCACTAACTCGCAAGACCTGCCCAGAGTGTCCTCCGCGCTAAATGTCATATCCGACAACGAAGCCTCCATCGTTGCGTCCCAGAACTGAGGCGGCACTGCAGCTAGACGCCGCAGGGAACGAAGCATCTCCACGGCAACGCAGTCTGAGTCCGCAACATCCTGTAGATACAGACAGACACAAGTACACAGATCACAAGATCTTTATGCAGGACACGCTCCTTGCAAATATTTTGACTTCAGCGACATCAGAGCAGACTATTTTCCCCTTGGCTCGTGGAACCACATTCACCGCAGCCCCCATCACCACACCCTGCTGCCACTGCCTGTAATGGGTGTCGAAGGCCAGCCTAACCTCGATGCTCAAGGGAGCTGCGACCAGTTTTTTCCAGAGAAGAGGGTTCAAGGTAACGTTGAAGGCACTCCCGATGCAGAAACACATTGCCATGAGACGGCCAAGAGCTTCGTACATAAGGATGTAGAGATCCTCGTCTGCCGCAGCCTCTTCCTCCGCCCGCGGCGGACTCGCCGTACGACTCGCCGCAGTTGACGACCCCTGCACCTCCTCCCGGCGTGCCGTCTCTGCCGAGAAGGGGTCTACGAGCGCATCTCTGTAGGGCAACCCTACGCCGTTGGGGTCATGTCCTCGCGGCAGAACGCGGCGGGCAGGTGACGGAAGCGCGCTTAAGATGGTGTCGGAGGTCCAGAGGGTTTCTGCCTGCAAGTTGCGGCGGAGGCGGCGATCGCGCAGGCCGGACACACGTGGTGATCTCGGGCTTGCGGCACCTTCGCCTGGGGGCCAAGCTGAATGCAGACAGCTCGTTGTCTCTGCTTGCTGCCCAGCAGCCTCTTGAAAGCGCTCCGTGCTGCCACGAGCACTGCCGAGACGGCTACCAGAAACGCCGTTGCTGCTGTCGGATTCTTCTAAGGTCGGTGGAGGCCTCAAGTCTGCTGCTGAAACCAGAGGGTCTGGCAAGGGCGACCGAGCGTCTGGGCGGAGCACGACAGAGTCCTGGTGGGGCCCGATTGCATGCGTAGAATTCAGACAGGGCAGGCAAGGTATGAAGGAAGAAAGAAAAGCCTCTGGTGTCTCGGCTACAGCACCCATAACTTCATTTGCAACCCCCGAGAGGAACTCTTGGAAGGGGCCCCCAAAGTCTGTCGCACCTTCCCCCCTGAAGACCACTAGAAAAGGCCTGTCTCCTGCACGGGCTCGAAGGCGACAGGGGTTGGCAGCAGCTGAGAGGAGCTGCATCGTTGCCTGACACCACAAGGTGTGCTGAAGATGTTTAGCTGTCGCTGCCTGGCCACGGTCAAGCCGCAGCGAGGGCTGTTCACGACTCGAGAAGCCCAGCTTCTCCACAATACTCCTCCATAACGAGCTCACCATCACGTTTGTAAGCAGCGGCCTCAAGAACAAATACGCACTCATTTCAATAGGCAAGTCGGAGGGGCCCACCTGCAACACCATCTTACTGCTACTTAACGGCTCGCCAAACGGCCTCCCTCCCTTCGATCCTCTGCCCACCACAAGGCCTCGGAAGAAGGCAGACCCTGACTCTGCTGTCAACAGCCCATAGTAGTTAAGCGGCAGCTTGGGGATGTTGAAGACAGGAGCCACAGAAGGCACCGCCCTGCTGCCGCATGCACACAAGTGCTCCAGCAGCCGGAGCCGCAGCCCAACAACCTGCTGCAACAGCACCTCCAGCGGAGTGTCCGACGACACCTCTTCCAAGGCCCCTTTTATCTGAACAGGAATAACACAGCGCCACAAGCAAGCTCCACAAAGCTGCTGCCATACAGCAGCAAAACTCCGCATGCATGGATGCTCCACAGCCCCACCCACTCACATAGACAGACAGCCCCAGTCTCAACCCCTCTGACCCCTCACGCTGCAAGAGAAGAAAGACACGGTGCAGACAAGGCAACCCACCAGTGTCAAGACCTCTTCTTTCAAAGCTGCCGCCCTCTCCAACTCCTCCAAAGCGTTTGTCTTCCCACCAAGAGGCGAAGAGGCATTGTTGTTATTGTTAAGGGAGAGCAGGAGTGCATCGCGGTCTCTGTCTGCCTGCCAGATGAGGGCTGCTATCCTCAAGTGTTTATCTGGCTGGGGGACAGCACGCCCCTCCTCTGGTCCATCAAACAGGTCCAGCAGCTGCCGCAGCCATATGTCTAACTTCAAGGGCCACCGGTTAGACACTGTCTGCAAGATGAAGGCGTCGCGGTTTATTAGAGACCTCACCACCAGCAAACCCCATCCCCCCCCATTCATCCCCTCAGGCAGCACCTGACGAGCTGCCTCGTGCCCAAGTCCCGCAGAGACCTCCTCCAGTAACTGCACGTCGGGTGTCCATACAAGGCCCCCGGGGCCCCCAACAGCCACTTGATACCCTAAATCTCTAGCCACCCGCTGCCGCCAAAGACGTCGCTGCATGCTCTCTGCCCAGCCCCGCCGCGTGCCTCCTTCAATGCTACAAGCGATAGAATCCAGAGGCAGCAGAAGACTACACAAGTCTTCCGAGCTCTCTGCCGCCTCTGCAGATGCAGCTAGCCGCTGTAGCCCGCTGCTGCTGGGGCTAAGAGCTGCAGCAACCGTCAGGAATGGCTCCTCCCGCGTGCCCCGATGCCTTAGCCCATCAGGCCTACGGGGCCCCGCAGGAACGGCGCGGGGCCCCGGCTGAGGCGAGGCTGCAACTGCAACTGGGGACTGGGGAGGCGGCTGCATGCGGTCTGCAGCTGCCTGCTCCTCCAGCAAGAGCAATCGCCTCGTGATAGCAACAAACACCGTCTGCACGTCTTGAAAGCCCTCAGAAAGGGCGAGGCCGCCCAGAAGAGAGGGAGAGAGGGCTGCTAGAGGGGCACGCAGAGGCGAAGACTGCCCTTCAACGCGGGGAGACGCTGAAACGCCCCCATTCAACTCCAAGCCCCATACCAGCAGCTGCTGCAGCAGAGTTCGGGTGTCCACGCCAACCACTGGCAGACGCCCTTCAAGAGGCCGCAACAAAGACGGGAAGACAGCCCCTGTTGAGCTGTTGCTGCTGCTTGGATGTGCGGGGCAGCAGCTGGAATGGCTGTCTCCTGCTGTAGCTGAGGACACGCCTGACCCACGCTGAGACGGGCTCACTACTGCTGAGTTGCTGCTAACGAGGCTAGTTGTTGAGGACCTCCCTACCCTTGTTGCTATCCCTCCCTCTGTTGACTCCTGCATTTTCTCTCCCGCGCTGCTGCTGCTTGACGGCGGCACGGGCCCTTTCAAGGCTGAAAGCCGTATCCCCCCTGTCTGAAGCTGCGGCTCCTCGCTGCGAGGCTGTCCACAGCGGGGTGCAGCAGGTGCAGCAACCCGCCCTGATGCCTGGGGAAGGGCTCCCTGCAGCCCCCCTGCAGCCTGTGCAGTCTCAGGGCCCCCCCGAGGAGACGACGTCAACCTGTCGCCTTCAGTCGCCTGCGCGTCACGGCGCTCTCCGTCTATATACAGTGCATGCAGACCCAACGCCACCACCCCTGCGCCCCCCACCACCACCGTGCAATTCGCAAGGAGAGAGCCCCATACCCACGGGGCGCTTGCACTGGTGCCTGTGGCTTTGACAGCTTCTGGGGCCGCCTTCCAGCTGTTGCTGTTGCTATACACTGCAGCAGCAACGAGCCCCGATTGCTGCATCTGTCCTGTTACTGCCGCATGCCGCAGCAGGGCTGCCACCGCCTCAATCCGCTCCTGTGGCGCACCACCTGTTGCTGCCCCTCCTCGTGTTCCGATGAGGTCTAGAGGGGTGAGGCCTGCGTCGTTCTTGAGGGAGGCGTCAGCTCCTAATGACAAGAGCAACTTAATGATGTTGTAACAGCCCCTCCTATAGACAGGCGCTGCTGCGTTGGGTCTCCCGCTGTTAACTGTCGGCTCGGCAGCCCTAAGAGCTGCCCTGTGCAGTGCTGAGTTGCCCTCAGCGTCTCTGCGGTCTACCCACACTCCGTAGGTACACACCAAAGAGGCCACAAGGAGCTCCTGTCCCAAGTCCGCCGCCAGCATCAGAGGCGTGCAGCGGTCGCTGCTTCCTCCGAAGCCCTCAGGGTTGCAGCCGCCCTCTTCTATCAACACCTGAGCTACATCCGCGTATCCTCTTTGTATTGCTAGCTTCAGGGGAGTGTCGTGCGCGTGTTCGCCATACAAAGCTGTGATGTGCTGCTGTAACTGCTCCCCCTGCCAATGCGAACTGTTGCCGCTGCTGCTGCCACTGCTGTTGCTGCTGTTGCTGCTGCTGCTGCCGCCGCCGCCGTTGCCGCTCCATGTTGCCAGCTGCTGCTCCAACGACCCGAAGGTGCAGCTGCCTGGGGCTGCTGCTGCGTCGTGGGCCTCTAGCCAGTTCGGGAACTGCGCAAAGAACCCCAGTAGCCACCGCACGTTTCTGTCTTTGATAGCTTGGAACAGCGCATACACTGTGCCCTGGTGTACATCCAGGTGCCTTGTTGACGAGGGGGGCCCCCCGGTCCCCAGCGTTCTGGGGCCTACGGAGCCGCTGCTTGCAGAGACCAACTCAGTACTCCTGAACCGCTGGGGAGGGAAGAGCATCGCCTCTCTTTCCTTCGCTGCAGAAGACGCAGGCACCTGCAGCACCGGTTGGTGCTGTTGTTGTTGTTGGTCGTGTTGCAGCTGGTGGGGTTGGTGATGCTGTTGCATGAGGAGCTGCTGCTGCTGCTGTTGCTGTTGTTGTTGTTGTTGCTGCTGTTGCTGGGGCTGCATGTGCACTGGCTGCTGCTGTGGCTGGCGAGCAACACGAGGGGGGGCCCACTGGTAGAACCTCTCAAAGCTGAAGCCAAACTGATAGACATCGTTTTTCTTGAAGAGGAGTGCTGGGATGGCGGGTTGAAATTCAATTTCCACGAGGTCTCTGGTAGAGTATCCTGCGACCCCTAGGGTAACATGTGTATCTTTCCAGCCTTCTGCAGAGGTCTTGGGGGCCCCCCTGGGGGCCCCCCGCAGATTAAGGTGGGCTCCGACTGCATGCAGCCGCATAAGCTCCCCCAGCGGCAAGTCTAGAGGACACAGCAGCCGGCCATTAGAGAACCACAGCCATCGACACAAACCCCACACGATACCCACCATCTGAGTTCCTGCTGCAGCTCCATTAGCTGTGGGGATGCCCTTGAACTGCACACGGAAAGGCAGCGCCGGGTATACAGACCCCACATCTAAGAGAGGAGCGCTGCCACGAGCACTCTCCTGCGCATCGCTGTTCTGGATGCTGAGGCCTCCCTGTTGCTGGCGCAAGTTGAGCATGCAAGGGGGGCCCCGACCTGGTAAGGGAGAGGAGGAGAGGACTGCCCGCGTGGCTGCAGCAGAGGGTCCCGTGGGAGGGGGCCCTCCACCCCCTCCCAGCTGCAAAGGAGGCCCCTCCCCCGCTCCAGGCTGCAGCGAGTCCCCTAAACCACCGCTGAGACTGGGTTGGCGGGTTTCGGAGAAGGGCCCCACAGCCCAGGTGTCCATGCTGCCGGCTGCTGAAGCTGCTGCAGCCCTTGCTGCTTCTGCTTCCTCCTCTCGAGGGCTGTCGCTTACGCCCTCCTCCGTTGACTCGCGGGTCACCTCAGGCCTCTGGACCCACCGCCAAACAGCAGAAGAGTAAGCTGCAGGGGCCCCCACAGGCAGGCGCAAGCTGACACCTCCCCTTATCTTTGGAGACAGCGAAAGGACCTGCCACCGCTGAGTCGTGCCTGAACCCTCAGCCCCCGCAACAGCAACGCCTCCGCCTGCAGAGGCAGCAGTATGTCTACTCGCTGCAGCAGGATCCTCCTTCTCCCTTTCCCCAAGTCCCTTCGGGTCTCCCAATACGGCTGCAGCGGCTGCTGAGGGGCCCGCAGCTGAAGCACCAGAAGAAGCAGCCGCAGCTGCTGCTGCGGTTAGGCTCTCGCTCCTGCCGATGGAGCCTCCAGGAGGCCCCAGCAAGCGAGCGGGGCTGTCTGCAGGTGCAGGTTCGAGGGCATAGAAGACTTCATTAAAGGGGACAACGACAGGACGGTGTACGTCGCTCGGCCCTAAGGTGGCGGAGAAGAGGAGACGTCTCCATAGAGAGGAGACAGCAGGAGCAGTGCATGCTGCAGGCCGCTCCCCCAGCAGCAGCACTGGCACCACCGCAGTGCAGCCGGGGGGTAGCAGCTGCGCAGCCAGCAACTGTTCCTGACTAAGCCACAGGAGGTGCCTCCCTACAGCGCGCAGCATGATCTTCAAACCTGGGGGCCCCACTATAGAACGAAGGGCCTCAGGGGCTGCCCTCTCTGCTCGCTGAGTCCCCAGCAAAGCGGCGAGGCCGCCCCTCTTAACACCCCGATGCCCCTGAGGAGAGCCCCATTGACGGCCAGGCAGTGGGGGATCGAAACCACACTTCAACTCCCTCGAACTCAGCTGCAGCAGAGCTGCATCTGTCAGCCCATCCCAGCTGCCTGCTAGCAGCTGCTCTCTTTGTCTGCTGTCTACAGCACCAAAGAAAACCCTGGACAGTGGCAGCCCCTCCTCAAGACCATGCATGTCTAGGCTGCCCTCTCCCCCTGATGCATGCACCGCAAAACACACGCTGCAGGAGGCAGAAGAAGCCCCACACTGCAGCGGCAAACTGCTGCATGCATACACCGTAACACCACCATTCTTCCAGACACCGTGCAGGTTCGATACCTCCAGACGCGATACAACTCCTCCTCCCTTACTCTCTCCCTCGGGGCCACTCAAATCCTTACAACGACTCCACATCAGGGACACCTGAAGCTCGTCATTCCCAGCATCACTTTCGCCGCCGCTGCTGCTGCTGTTGCTGCTGTTGCTGCTGCTGCTGCTTCTTGTGGCGGTCATGGCCGGCATCCATTCGGGAGTTTGGCTGCAGTTGCTGCTCTCTCCTACCAAATGTTCAAGATTGCGGTCTAAGGCGACGAGGAGTCTGGGGGTCTTCCGCAGCTCTTTGACCTCGCGTCCTATGAACTCTCCACCTGCAGCTGTCTCCCCCTCTGTCTCCGCTGGCCGCTGCAGCAGACCGCCCCACTGTTGCTTCCTCCTCTGTGTCTCATGCAGGGGTTGAAGGTTTAGCAGCAGGAAGGAGCCAGGGAAGGCCTCAAGATTCCCCACGGCGCGAGTGCTGCTGACAGGCTCTGCAATGAACACAGACACTGGGAGTGTCTGTACAGCTCGTACGAAGGGCTGCGGAAAGGAGACAGCAGCTGTATCACCATTTGTCAGAGAGGGGCCTTGGGCCCTCTTCAACTCTTTACTTCCACCGCCGTCGTCGCTGCCGCGACGCTGCGGCACTGAATCGTGTGCGCGGGCTTCCACGCTTCTGCTGCTGCTGTTGTTGTTGCTGCTGGTTCTGCTGCTTCTGCTGCTGCTGCTTCTGCTGCTGCTGCTTCTGCTGCTGGATCTGGAGCTGGTGTGATGCGGCGAAGGGCCCCCCGGGTGGACGGGGAGTTGGTGGGGGCTGCAGCAAGAAGCCCTTGCAACACCCTCTGCAGCCATGAGATAGGCTGCTAGATCTGATAGGAGGGGGACAGTGTTGTGTTGAATCCAAGAGACAGTCCCCCAGCGATCTGCCTTAAGAATAGAGACACAGGCATTTGCAAGGTAGTGAGTAAGAAGGCTGCAGTTGATACGATATCGTACATGAATTCTGTTCAAGTCCCCAGCACAAAAACAATCAAGACTCGCAGGTCTCCAATTGTTTACTTTCTCCATATTATCAAACACTGAAGCACTGATGAAGCAGATACACTCGAAGTAACATTGCAAGAAACCCAAAAACTGACGGCCAGGACCACACACCGTACAACCCCCAGCAGCAGCACCAGCAGCAGCAGCAGCAGCAGCACGCATGCTGCGAAGCCCCTCCGCAGCAGACTTTGGACTCCGCTGCTGTGTCAGCACCAAGCCCCCAGCAACGGTGGAAGACGTGCATGCGCATGCAGCCACATCCCGAGTTTGAAGAGGAGCACCCCCACCAGCAGCAGGAGCCCCACCAGCTGCAGCAGGAGGAGGGGTAGTAGCTGCTGCATGCGATTCAGACGGATCTGGAGCATATCGCGAGAGCAGCCAATGTGTCATACGAGCTGCATCAAGCCCCAGTTTAAGAGGGAGGTTAACACCGTTAACTAAGAGACCAAACAAAGAAGCATATGTAAGGGGATTAACAATAGCTTCTCGTAGACGCCCAGGACAGAGAGGATGTCTGATGAAGCCGTCCATAAGCCAGTGTGCTACATAGACAGAAGGAGCTAAAGCACAATACTTGGGGGCTTTCTTACGTCTGCCTGTATTACCTACTACTTGCCCTACAGACCCCATCAGATGATACAACAGCTCCGTCTGTAACAATCGCTGCAGTCGATCTATACAGATATCATCTTTCCAGGTATTTGCTGCACGATATAATAGCCGCTGCCAGCCAAATAGGGGACAAGTATTAAGACTGTGTGCATGCAATTCCTGCAGCAGCTCCTCTGTAGCCTCTCCCCCTTCTATATGCTGTCGAAAAGGCTGTTGATAGTCTGGAACGCCATCATCACTCTCTCTGCTTATAAAATATGCACATATACGAAGTAAACGTATCAAGTTCACAGCGCCAGGACGAGGGATACATCTCCTACCCTCTGATGCTACGCGTGAACCCAAAGGAACCTTCAGACCTCTGCACTCAGTCACAAATATAAACACACACACACACACACACACACACACATATATATATATATATATATAGATAGATATATAGATATAGATATATAGATATATAGATGTATATTAACGCACATCCATCCATACGTGCATACATGCGTACATACACATACATTAACACGCATATTTACATACATACGTATATACATACGCGCATACATACATACATGCATCCATACATACATAAATACATAACACACAGAACACATAGCACTAACAGTATATAAAAACACTGAAACTAGTGGTAAGCAGCATATATAAACCCCCATAACACATATAAATACGTGGATACATGCATGCATGCATGCAACCGTCTGCTCGTGTTGCTGCTGCTGCTGTCCATGCAAGTAGCAGCAGCAGCAGCAGCATGAATATATCTTTCTCTCTCTTTCTCTCTGTCTTATCTGTCTCTGCCTCTGTCTCACTTATATAGGCGTTCGAGTAGCATATCCGGGCAGAGAGCAACAATCGTACAGACGAGGTGAAGGGCATCCCTCCTCAGAGCCCATCGCAGAGGAGGCTCTAGCAGGCGATGTAACATACGACTAGACCATAGAGAGCATGCGCCTTCATAGTTAAAGACCCTAACATCTACAGGGCCCCTGAAGTGTATGAATCCTCCTTCTTGTCTTGGCTTAGGCAGCAACAAACTCGCTGCAGGGGAGTCCCACCCACGACCGATTAGCTGCTGCACCCGGCGGAGTTGTTGTCGTTTTCGTCCACTAGCAGATATGTCTCCTTTGTCTCCTCTGTCTCTTTCAGATTCCTCTGTCATCGCAGCAAGAGGCCCCGCTGCTGCTGTCTGAAATGCTGCTGCTACTGCAGCATCAAGAGCTTCATTCCAACCCTCATTTAATCTGTATACCCAACTCCACACCTTAGCTGTCTCTCCTGCAGCTAAGACAGCCTCCCCAGAGACAGCTAGAGACTCCAAACCCTCTGTCTCAAACACTATCTCAGGCACCCCACACAATCGAGCTATCTTCTCTAACTTTAGCTTCGCCTCTCCATCCGCACCTTCACCCTCTCCAACACATCCACCGAAGCCTCGTTGTCCTGGGGGCCACGACGTCTCCCCCGCTCCAACATATGCGTCCTGCGGTGATGTTGCTGGGGCCCCCCCTGCAGCAGCAGGGGATCCCCCCCCCACAGCAGCAGCAGCAGCAGCAGCAACAGCTGTCGGAGTAGGAGCTGGAGCCGCTGCTGCTGCTGTTGCTGCAGCTGCAGGTAAGCGTAAGTCCGGTACACTGGCTGAGCGGGAGCTGCGAGGATGATGGGGCTGAAGAGGTATGTGAGGGGATGTCTCCGAAGAATTGCATGCAGAAGGATATATATCAGAGGCTTCTTCAACAGTGAAGGGATCGATTTGATGAGTAGCAAGACCAGATGTGAGGAAGCAGAACTGTTCAATAAATATAAAAACCTTAAGGAGACACTTTTGTGTACGTGGAGATAATGATATGTCTCCTTCATGTGTTTGTTGTAACATACTCCTTAATAACAGACAAAGAGCAACAATCGCCTTACTACCGAGGGTAAGAGCTAGAGCCTGTAGCTCAGCCCAATCTGAAGACGGAGCAACTACACGCCCCACAGCTGCTATTTGATGTAGAGTCCCTTGAATTACAGGAGACGTGAGAAGCTGAGAGACAGCTACTACTAGCGCCTCACACTCATTTAACCTCAACCCCGCAACAGCAGATAGCTGTAGACAAGAAGTGCTAACAAGCCAAGGTAGACCTAGGCCCCCTCCTTCCTCTCCTGCTGCTGCCTCCGCTGAATCGGGGGGGGCCCCGGGGGCCCCACTTGCTGCTCCTCTCCCTGATCCGGTTGCTGCAGAAGGATGGATGCCGTCGGGGTCTATAGTACCTGGGGGTCTCTGTCTCTCTGCTCTGTCTAACACATCCTGCAGCTCTCCTCTTCCTAAGCAATCACAGCATAGAACGCCCAAGGCAGCAACACCTCGCCTGCATGTTTGTAGCATCTCCTGCTTCACTCTCGCACTCCTTTGCTGCTGCGGACATGCACAAGGCCTCAGCCCCGTGCTCGTCTGTCTCCGAGGTTCTGCTGTAGCAGCAGCACCCTCCCTCCCCTTCAACTCCTCTCCCTGCAGCTGCAGCTGTAGCTGTAGCTGCAACTCTCCACTCGAATCTCTTCTGCTGGCAGCAAGACGATCTAGCAGTCCCCTTCTATTGAGGGGTAGCTGGAGACTGTCTCCTCTTGCGAAGAGTCTCTGTGATGAGTCGCCCTGTCTAGGAAGCTCCTGATGAGTGTTGGTGCTGTTGCTGCAGAGGCCTTCAAAGACACTTCCTAAAGCTGTTGTGCACTGTTCAAGGACCTGAGATAGCTGCTGCAGCGCCCCCTGTCTCTCCCCCCGCAACAGCAGCGGGGTGTCTGATGCTCGAAGTACAGCTTGATAGAGTCGGAGACTCTGAATGACGAGAGGATGGAGACGTAGAGATCGAAGAGTTTGTTGAGAAGGTGGATTAGATGAAGAAGAGAGGAGACCCAATGCCCCTGTTTGCTGCTGTGAGGCCCCCCCTCCTACTGTCCCCCCTGCCAGAAGTGCTGTCTGCCCATTGTTGTTGTTGTTGTTAGGATGACTATCAGGATCCGTATATTGTAGAGTAAAGTCTGGGCCTCCATAGACAAGAGTGAGTGGATCTTGTAATACAAACACAAGATTCATACGTCTTCTCTGTTCTACTTGTGTATGTTGATCATAGAAAACCTCTAAGACAGATCCTATACTCTCCCCCGATACATGGAGCTCTGTATGGAGACACCTCTGCCCATTAGGCTGTTCATCTACAGAAAACTTTACACTCAAGTAGTCTCCTGGTTGATAGGAGACAGTAGTAGCAAAGACATCTCCCCAAAAGGGGGGACAAGTGCTTGTTCGAAAGCCTACAACATCATTCCGTTCGAATATATCTTGAGCAGCAGATAAAACACAATCTGCAGGGGCTACTGTTACACCAAACCTCCCTGCAGACCAAACCCTAAACCCTATCACATCAGCTGCTTCTCCAGGTTCTACCTGTAAGGCAGGAAATGTAAGAGGCGCTCGACATAGAGCAACCCCACCCAACTCCCTAGCTCGTAACACATGTAGGGTCCTTCCATGAACTTCAGCCTGAAACTCCTCTGAAGGTACACTGCAAAGAAACACTTCAGATTGAGGAAGAGCAGCAAAGTCCCCACTATCTGATCCTGTCTCCCCCTCTCCTCCTCCTGCGCTATTCGATACAAGGGGGGCCCCTAGCTCAGCTAGACTGCTTGACGAGGGCTGTTCTTGCAGGCCTGTAGGCCCTGCAACACCACCAGTAACCCCCGTGTTGCCCCCAGTAGGCATCCAGGGGCCCCCCACGGTCTGAGGGGCTTGTAGTCCTTCTTCTCGAGGCCCAGAGGCCCCCTCTCCCTCAGCAGCATTTCCAAACACCAACTCCTGTCCTTCAGACCCTGGCACAGGCCTCCCCTGTGAGGGGGGGCCCCCCCCAAAGTCTGTACTCTCCTGATGCAGCTGCAGCAGAGGGCCTGCTGCATGCAGCAGACTCCCCAAACTCACAGGTTGTAGAGGAGGCAACAGTCGAGAACTCCCATCAGAGCTCTCCCTAGAGAAAAGCCTCTGACCCCCACCAACACCCATCACACTGGGGGCCCCCAAGGCAGCCCAAGCCCCCGTAGAACAACCGACTCCTGCTGCTGCTGCTGCTGTTGTTGTTGTTGTTGTTGCTGCTGCTGACGATGATGAAGCTTCTAATGCTGGGGGAGGGGCCAGACGACGCACACACTCTGTCAGCAGCTCATAGAGTCTCGCCTTGACAGGCAGTGTTCTGAGGACAGCCTCCAGCTGTATAGGGATAGTCCTAAAATTGATTAATAAAGTTTTGAGGAGAAGCATAGCAGCACTAGAGGAAGCCCTTACACAACGTAACAACAAGATGAGGGTTCTATCTATAAGACGCTCTGTAAAGAGAAGCTTCTCTGGCAGACCCCCCATAGAAGATGTTATAAAGCCCTCCTCTTCTACCCCCAACGATCC
>OY986946.1:6650668-6653168 GCA_963920595.1 Eimeria praecox | reverse complement strand
GGCTGCTGCTGTTGCTTCTGCAGCGCCTGCTGCTGCAGCACTTGCTGCTGCTGCTGTCTTCCTCCCCCTCCCAAGCCTAACCCCCAGCCATGCCCTTGGCCTCCACCGATAGAAGGTGAGGAGACACTTCGTATCAGCACAGCCCCTGAAGCCTCCCCCCCTGTGCTGCTGCTGCTGCTGCTGCTGCTGCTAAGTAGATGTCTGACTGAGCGCTTTGCATGCAACTGTCTCCCCTCAGGGACAGCCAATCCGGGGGGACAGTAGCTTAACAGCCACCAGCATCGAGCAATAATATCACGAGCTTCATTCGTACGACTAGGCGGCAGCATCTGCTGCTGCTGCTGCTGCTGCTGCTGCTGCTGTTGCTGTTCTGCTTGAATAGGACTTGCTGGCCAGCTGCTGCTGCTCATAGGATCCCCCTGTCCGAACTCATCCGAGTCTGATAAGGCTAGAGGGGTAGAGCTGCTGCAGTCTGTCTCCGCTGCTGTCTCCTTTGCTGCTGTTGCTTTCTCTGCTCGTCTTCTCTGCCAGGTTGCTAGCAGCTGCATGCCTGCTCTTCTAGAGACAGAAGCAGCAAGACAGAGGAGGGCTTCTTGCTGCTCCTCAGCTGTCCCCTCCCTACCATTCTCAGCACTGTCTTCATATCCTAACAAATGTAAGACAGCAGCAAATATCGCCCGCTGCACAGCAGCAACACGAGGATGAAAGCCAGCAAAACGAGAGCTCAAATTTCTGTCTTCACAGTCCCCCTGCAGCAGCCGCAGCAACGAGGGGCAGCAGTGTCTCTTCGAACCTAATCCTCCTCCTCCTCCTGCTGCTGTTGCTGCTGCTGCTGCTGTTGCTGTTGTTTGTGCAGCAGCAGCAGCAGCAGCAGCAGCAGATACCTCTGAGGGGTCAAGACGGTGAGTAGCACTAAAGGAGAAACAATCGGAGTTGGAGGGAGTTGCTGCTGCTCGTTCGGCAGCAGCAAATGATGCTTCTAGAAGCTGCTGCTGAGGTGTTTGCTGCTGTCTTGAGGCCCCTCTAGCAGCAGCAGATAATCCACGGCAATGGAGGAGGAGGCCCCCCGTTGGCTGCTGCATGGGCTGAGATGCATGCAGCAGCAGCAGCTGAGAAGGCTCTTCTGGCTGCTGCTGCTGCTGTTGCTTCTGCTGTTGCTGCTGCTGCTGTTGCTGCTGCTGCTGCTGGTCGCAGCAGGAGCTTGCGGGTGTCTGCTGCGTTGCTGCTAAGAAGTCTTCTACAGCAGCAGGAAGAGCGATGAAGCCGAGCTGCTGCTGCTGCTGCACGGAAACACGTGCAGTGTAGTCTAGCAGCAGCAGCAGACTCGATCTCAGCGCCTGTTCTAGGGGCTTTAGAGGATGGCTTGCTGCAGCAGCAACATACTGTGCCCCTCTCAGCAGCAAAGGCGGAAGTGCTGCAGCAGCTTTAGATATCTCTTCTTCTGTTTGTCCTTCTGCTGCTGCTGCTGCTGCTGCTGTATAAGATAAATCAATAGAAGCAAGCAATCTAGGGAAGCTGCTGCTGCTAATCTGCTGCAGCACACTAGCAGCAGCAGACACAATCCCTAGCAGCTGCTCCCCCAAAGGATGTAAGCTACCCTGACAGGGGTCTTCCGACATGCATGTATTCAGCTGCCGCAGCAGCAGCAAACAACGGAGAGACAGCAGCAGCAAGCTAGGCCACAGCCGCAGCACAAACCCTAACACTGCAGCTATTGTGTCTGCTGTGGCTGCATCAACACATCGAATACTACTCTTCCTGCTCCTGCTTCTGTTCCCTCTGCTGCTGCTGCTGCTGCTGTTGCTGCTGCTGCTGCTGCTGCTCTTGCTGCCCCGTATAATCGCCATCAGAAGCTGCAGCAAAGGTGTTAGAAAGCTTAACAGAGGCAGAACGCCCCCCCCAAGGAACGACGAGCCATGCAGCAGCGCGGGCTCGGGGGCCCCTATAGGCTGCAGCAGCTGCTGCGCCTGCAGTGTACATGCAGCACAATTGTCTGCGTCTCCTGACTGAAGACACCCCTCTTCTTCTTCCTCCTTCTCCTCAGCAGCAGCAGCAGCAGCACTAGGACCTCCCCCTGCTGCTCCTGCTGCTGCTGCTGCTGCTGCTGATGATGATGATGATGGATATGCCCCCCGAGGGCCGCATACTAGTAAGGCAGCAACTGTGGGGCCCCCCGAAGCAACAGTATCAAGCATGAGAGATAACAGGTTGTTTGCTGTTCTAAGAGAAGCTCCAAACAACTTCTCTAAATACTGACAAGCAGCAGCAGCAGCAGCAGCAGCAGAAGCCTGTCCTGTCTGCTCCCAAGGAAGCAGTCGACCCCCGAAGGACAACGTGGGGGGCCCCCCACTGTACGCCTGCCGCTGCTGGGGCCCCCCAGTACCCTTTACTGCAGCAGCAGCAGCAGCAGCAGCAGCAGAAGGTGAATCGACAGATAGAGAGTGCAGCGAAGGGCCCCCAACCCAAACAGGGGACGGAAGCCCCTCAGTCACCTCAGCAG
>OY986946.1:6648558-6650468 GCA_963920595.1 Eimeria praecox | reverse complement strand
CAGTCACCTCAGCAGCATCGCTCCAGCGTCTGTTGCTGCTGCTGCTGCTGCTGCTACTGCTGCTGTTACGCCGCTGCTTCTCGTTGCTGCTGCTGCTGCTGCTGCTGCTGTTCGGGCCCTTAGCACTTCGCTGTTGCAGACACCTAAACAGCTGCTGCAGCCACAACTCGGCAGCATGTCGAGTGAGCTGAGCAGCAACACGTCCAGCTACATCACTGCTCCTGCTGCTGCTGCTCTTGCTGCTGCTGCTCCTGCTGCTGTTGCTGTTGCTGCTGTTGCTGCTGGTTCTGTTGCTGCTGCTATCGCCACTAGTGCCAGCAGCAGCTGCTGCAGCGCCATCCCCCCATAATTCGCCTCCCCCCCGCCGCAGCACCTGCTGCAGCTGCTGCAGGCGATGCTGCAGCGGGATCCACAGCGAAGGCCGCTGCAGCAGCTCACCGCATGCACACATATCTCTTCCTGCTGCTGTCCCTGTAGGCAGCCCCACAAGTCGAGGGTGGCACAGGGCCCCCACCGTGAACCCAGGGGACGTGTGAAGCTGCCTGGGGGGGGCCCCACAGGGGCCCCTCCAGGGGCCCCTGCTGCAGCAGCGGGGGCATCTGCTGCAGTTGCTGGGATACTTGCTGCTGCTGCATGCGCTCCACGTCTTAGAGCTGAAGGCGTCTTGAGGCCCAGAGGTATCTGCAGATGCAGCAGCAGCAGCAGCAGCAGCTGCTGCTGCTGCTGCTGCTCCCTTGCTGCTGCAGCAACGCAAGCGGCTGCAGCAGCTTGCTGGTGCTGCAGCAGAAGCAGACTGTTGGAGGCCCCTCAAGTCTTCTTTCATCTGAGTCTCCGTTGCCTCCAGGAGACAGAAGAGCAGAGGCCAGAATCCGCTGTAGTGTTGCGAAGCGAGTCTGGTGCATGCATCATGAAGGACAGACTGCTGCTGCTGCTGCTGCTGCTTCTGTCGCTGCTGCTGCTGCTGCTGTTGCTGCTGCTGCAGTGCTTCAAATGAAAGGGGAGAGGGACGGCGAGCTGACGGTCTGCTAGTATCACCCCACATGCTACTAGCTGCTGCTGCTGCAGCAACTGCAGCAGCACCAACAAGTCGAAGGCCACTGGGGCCCCCTTCTTCGCCGAGGGCCCCCCCCCTTAGTTGCTGCTGTTCAACAGCAGCAGCAAACCGCTGCAGCAGCTGCGTAGAGGGTGGGGCTCCCCCCCTTCTGTCAGCTGTACCCCCTGGGGGCCCCTGGGGGCCCCCAGGGGCCCCCATGAGACGAAGAGGGGGGCCCCTGGTTTCATGCAACAGTCTACTAACTATGATCTGTCCTGCCTTCTGTCCCTCTAACACATCCAGCAGCAGCAGCACATAAGCAAGAGACGATTCCTGCTGCTGTCGTTTGCTGCTGAGAGCTAGCAGCAGCTGCTGCAGGGTGTGGGGTCTAGCTCCCTGCAGCAACAGCTGCAGGTTTGTAGGTGTTGCGGTAGATAGGAGTAATGTAGACCCTCTACTTAACAGCCACGCTGCCCCCTGTGCATCAAACAAAGCCCCAACGATCTCCATAGCCCCCCCTCCTTGCTGCTGAATGCATGCGCTGCAGCAGCAAATATTGCATGCAGGAGCTTCTTTATAAAAATAAAACAACAACATATCCATCAAACGTGAAGACATACACCCTAAACCTTGAAGGGCCCCACCCTTTGAAGCAGGATGCTGCGGGCTTAGCAGCAGCCGCAGCACACATAATACGCTGTACATACACTCCGCTCGCATCTGCCATTGCTGCTGCTGCTGCAATATCTCCTCTCTGTAACGAAGCCACTCACAAGCACCTGCTGCAGCACCTGCTGCAGCAGCTGCTGCAGCAGCACCTGCTGTTGTTGCCGCTACTGCAGTGACGCTCGAACCCACTTCCTCCTGCGGCCCGGAG
>OY986946.1:6636058-6638558 GCA_963920595.1 Eimeria praecox | reverse complement strand
AGAGACAGAAGAAGAGACAGAAAAGAAAGAGAGAGAAGAAGAGACAGAAGAAGAGACAGAAAGGAAAGAGAGGGAAGAAGAGACAGAAACGAAAGAGAGAGAAGAGGAGACAGAAAAGAAAGAGAGAGAAGAAGAGACAGAAGAAGAGGCTCCAGAGAATACATCGAAGCAGACAACAAAGGAGAGAGGAGGAGAGGAGACAGTCGAAGGAGACAGCAAAAGAATGGTTTAAGGAGACAGTAGAAGAGACACCAAAGGAGACACCAACAGAAACATCAAGGGAGACAGAGAAAAGAGACAGGAGAAGAGACAGAAAAGGAGACAGAAGAAGGAGACAGTCGAAAGAGACAGTAGAAAGAGACAGCAGAGGAGACAGCAAAGGAGACAGGGGAAGGAGACAGAGGAAGGGGACAGAGGAAGGAGACAGAAGAAGGAGACAGTCGAAGGAGACAGAAGAAGGAGACAGTCGGAGGAGACAGCAGAAAGGAGACAGCAAAGGAGACAGCAGAGGAGACAGCAAAGGAGGCAGTCGAAGGAGACAGCAGAGGAGACAGCAGAGGAGACAGTGGAAGGAGACAGCAGAGGAGACAGCAGAGGAGACAGCAAAGGAGACAGCAAGGGAGACAGCAAGGGAGACAGCAAGGGAGACAGTGGAAGGAGACAGCAAGGGAGACACCAAAGGAGACAGCAAAGGAGACAGCAAAGGAGACAGTGGAAGGAGACAGCAGAGGAGACAGCAAAGGAGACAGTCGAAGGAGACAGCGAAGGAGACAGTCAAAGGAGACAGTCGGAGGAGACAGAGGAAGGAGACAGCAAGGGAGACAGTGGAAGGAGACAGAGGAAGGAGACAGCAAGGGAGACAGTGGAAGGAGACAGAGGAAGGAGACAGCAAGGGAGACAGTGTAAGGAGACAGCAGAGGAGACAGCAGAGGAGACAGCAGAGGAGACAGCGAAGGAGACAGCAAAGGAGACAGCAGAGGAAACAGCAAAGGAGACAGCAAAGGAGACAGCAAGGGAGACAGCAAGGGAGACAGCAAAGGAGACAGCAAAGGAGACAGTGGAAGGAGACAGCAAGGGAGACAGTGGAAGGAGACAGCAAAGGAGACAGTGGAAGAAGACAGTGTACGGATGTTATTTCTGTTGTTTACCTCAAGGGTGAGTTCGTGTGTATTACTATTTTGTGTATGAATGAAACTTTCTGCCTTATTAAGAACAAATTTAATGAGTTTAGGAATATCAAGAAAATTAATTTTATGATTTAGAAAAGAGGAGACAGCTTCCTCGTTTGCAGCATTGAGTACAGCAGGCCACAGATACCCTCGACGGCCTACACTGTAAGCTAAACTCAAACATTCAAATGTCTCCCTAAGGAGACAGACACACAAAATAAAAGGAGACAGAGGAGAGAGCAGATAGAGGAGAAAGAGGAGAAAGGAGACAGAGGAGGAAGAAGATAGATAAGAAAGGAGACAGATAAGAGAGGAGACAGATAAGAAAGGAGACAGTATTTAAAAAAGATAGGGGACACACACACGCAAACACTCAAATGTCTCCCTGACGAGACAGACAAAACAAAAAGAGACAGAGGAGAAAGGAGACAGAGGAGAAAGGAGACAGAGGAGAAAGGAGACAGAGGAGAAAGGAGACAGAGGAGAAAGGAGACAGATTAGAAAGGAGACAGATTAGAAAGGAGACAGATTAGAAAGGAGACAGTGTTTGAAAGAAAAGGAGACAGGAAGACACACGCAAATACTCAAATGTCTCCCTGAGGAGACACACAAAACAAAAGGAGACAGATAGAGAAGAGACAGAAGACAAGGAGACAGATGAGAGAGGAGACAGCTAGTATTTAAACAGAAAGGAGACAGATGAAAAGGAGACAGTATTTAAAAAAGAAAGGAGACAGGTCTGTGGGGTGTATATGTACAGTTATATTTCTACTTATATTTATATCTATATATCGATATCGATATCTACATCTATGTATTTCCTTATATATATATATTTATGTATATTTATACTTATATTTATACATTTATTAATATTCATTTAAAGCTTTATTTATGTATTTATTTATTTATTTATTTATTTTTTATTTATTTACATATCTGGAGCTGAGAACGTCAAGGGCCCGCAGGAGGTTAAATCGAGGCGAGGCCAAGAAGTCCTGAACAGAAGACAGTCAGAAAAATCGAGAGACACAGACATGAATATATATATATATATATATATATATATATATATATATATGCATATATATATGTATATATGCAACAGCAATAGATGGAGTGTCTCTCTACAGAGACACAGGGGGCGTAAGAAACAATACAGACAACAAACAAAATACAAAAGCAGAGGGGGAGAGGGAGACAACGGGAGACAGAGACAGACAGAGAGAGAGAGACAGAAAGACAGACAGAGAGAGATAGAAAGAGACAGACAGAGACAGAGACAGAGAGACAGCGAAAAGGAGACAGAGACAGAGACAGAGAAACAGATA
>OY986946.1:6611058-6613558 GCA_963920595.1 Eimeria praecox | reverse complement strand
TAAACAAGAAATAATTGAGAGAGCATTCCCTCTGTCTCTTTTTGTTGCTCTGAGACAGTGGGAGAGACAGAAGCAAACGCAGCAGCAGCAGCAGCAGCAACAGCAGCAGCAGCAGCAGCAGAGAGAGCTTGCTCGAAGCACTGCCTTCGATCCTGTCTCCTTCTACGGAAAGGAGAGATGAGAGATACACACCATCCTGTGTTGCTGCTGCTGCTGCAGCAGCAACACAGCAGCAGCAGCACAGCAGCAGCAGCACAACTGCAGCAGCAGAGCGGCAGCAGCAGAGCTGCAGCAACAGGAGAAACGAGTGGGAAGGTGTTGCTTGTGCTGCTGCTGCTGTCATTGTTTTTTTCTGTATTTTGCTGCTGCTGCAGCAGCAGCAGCAGCTGCTGCTGCTGCTGCAGCAGCTTTGTTTTAAGTGCAGCAGGAGCAGAAGACAGCGCAGCAAATCGTTTGTATGACATGCTGCAGTTGTTTAAATACAAATATATTATATTATACTATATTAGATTAGATTAGATTAGATTAGATTAGATTAGATTAGATTAGATTAGATTAGATTAGATTATATATATATATATATATATATATATATAATAGTTTGTCATAAACAACGGAGATAAGAATAGTGTAAATAGTAAAGCAATTAAATTAATGTAATACAAATAAATTAATTTACAAAATAATTTAATAATTTGTTCTTTCTATCAATCTTCTGAGACAGAGAGAAAGGAGACAGACATGCAAGCAGAATATATATATATATATATATATATATATATATATATATATATATATATATATGTATATATATATATATATATATTCATATATATATATATATATTCATATATATATATATATGAAAAATATAAATATTTAAATTTAAATTATATATTAAAAGACTGCATTTAAACAACAGCAGCAGCTCCTCCTGCAGCAGTTGCAGCTGCAGCAGCAGCAGCAGCAAAATAAAGAGAGAGACAATCACAGCGGCAGCAGCAGCACAATCCAACAGGAGCTGCACATAAAGAAGCAAAAGCAGTTATGCTCCGTATATATATATATATATATATATATATATATATATATATATATATATATATATATATATATATATTTCTGACTAGTCTCTACTTCATATTTTGGTATAATATCTCTAGAAATAACTAATATATATATATATATATATATATATATATATATATATATATATATATATATATATATATATATATATATATATATATATATATATATATATATACAAATATTAAATAAATAAATATTTATATGTATATTAATCTAAGCCTCAATATATATATTGAGGCTTATATAAATATAAATATTAAAAAAATAAATATTTATATTTATAATAATCTAAGCCTCAAATTCTACATTTCTTTGATTCGCATTTGTTGCAAGTTTCGACATTTTAATAATAAGCAGATATTCATAAGATTTTAGGTTATTTGTTTGTATTTTATTATATTTAATTATATTATTTGATAGATAAAATAATTATTATTTGTTTTATTCTATAAACAGAAGAAACGCGACAACAGAGAGAGAAAGAGAGAAGGCTGGAGGCGCATCAAGCCACAGAAGGCGAAGGTGTTGTTATGTTTATTTTTTGTTTTTTTTTGAATATATATTTATTAAAAATAAAATAATTGCTCCTTTATATTAAATATTAAATAATGTTTATATTTTTATTCGAAATAGCATTAAGTTTCCACTTAACTCTGGGGTGTATCGACAGCTCGTAGGCGTCGTTCATGTATAACTTGATTGTGTATTTCAGATATTTTGTATATATTTTTTTCTTTTTTAATTATATTTTAAGATATATTGTTGTTTTTGACTCATATATATAATTAGTATACTTTTTTCGATGCGATTCGAAGGCAATACGTGCAGCAGCTTTACAACAGAGAGAGAAGATGATGAAGAAACCCAACAGGATGCTCTTATTTAGAATATCTTGAATAAAATAATAAAATAATTATATTTACAAATATATTTATGAATATTCGTTAATTTAATATTGTATTCTTTTTTTTCTGCTTTTCTGTTGATGTTTTTGTTGGTTGATATTGAATATGAATCGTAGCAGCTACATCGCATCATACACAACAACCGCAAGAATATGTTTGTTGTTTTTCTTCTTTTTTACAGCATTAGTTTATGGTTTTAATGAAACAATATCTTTAGAAGAGGTATTTGGTACTGAAGGAGGTGATGCTGAGCTGTTGTTTTCTTCTATAACAAACAACAGCATCAATACAATTACACAAACTACACAGAAAGAAAGTAATAGATTAATTATTCCATCTATCATTCAAGATATATATCTTCTCCCTATTCGTATTCTTCCTCCTAAATCTACAATAGATAAAACAAATAAAAAACAAAAAAATGTATTTGAACGAGCTGTACATACACCGCAAAAACAACAAATTATACAGAATAATGCAAGAGGAAATAGACGAATTACTGC
>OY986946.1:6601058-6603558 GCA_963920595.1 Eimeria praecox | reverse complement strand
TATTGCTGCTGCTGTAGGTTCGTTAATTATTCGTAATACATTCAATCCTGCTATTGTTCCCGCATCCTTTGTCGCCTGTCTTTGCGAATCGTTGAAATATGCGGGAACCGTAATAACTGCTTCCTTCACGTCCTTCCCCAAAAACGCCTCCGCTATTTCCTTCATCTTCATTAAAACCATTGCAGATATCTCCTCTGCATGAAACGTTTTGGTTGCGCCTTGATAATGTACTTCTATTAAAGGTTTATCGCCAGGGCCGGCCTTCACTACAAATGGCCAGTGTTTCATATCTGTCTGTACAGCAGGATCATCGAATTTTCGTCCTATCAATCTCTTCGCATCAAACACCGTGTTCTCGGGATTCCTCGCTACCTGGTTCTTTGCTGCATCCCCCACTAATCGCTCTGTGTCCGTAAATGCTACATACGATGGTGTCGTTCTATTCCCCTGATCATTTGCTATTATCTCCACTCCATCGTTCTTCCATACTCCTACACACGAGTATGTCGTACCCAAATCGATTCCTACCGCGGGGGCTTCAGACATTTTCACAATATTTATTTATTTATTTATTTATTTAGTTATTTATTTAGTTATTTAGTTATGGAGTTATTTAGATTTAGGGATAGATGGAGAGGTTGAGAGAGATGGGATCTTGCTATGTATATATATATATATATTTATATTTATATATATATATATGTATATATTTATATTTATATTTATATATATATATATATATAGAAAGATATAAAATAAAAACCAGGCCTTGTAGACAGATCTGATGATGTTGATGTTGATGTTGTTGTTTGATTCTGCTGAGGGGAGAGATAAGATAGATATATGTATATAATATATATAATATATATTTTTGTTTATATATTATATATACTATATACTATATATATATATATATTAAGGCTTGAGAGAGAGAGACAGAGACAGAGACACAGGGATTCTCCTAGTTGTAGATATATATACAAACAAAACCACACACACACAACAAACACACAACAAAATCGTTTGTGTGGTTATGTTGGGGTGTATATACACCTCAACAGTATAAATAAATAAAAGATTTGGAGAAATAAAGAAATAAAATAAAAGATTATATAAATGAAAATGATAAGAGAAGAATAATAAGAGAGGGAAGAGAGAGGGAGAGAGAGAGAGAAAGCAATAAATAAATATATCTGAATATATATACAGATATAAATAGATATAAATATATCTATATATATATCTAATCCGATATAATTTATCGTAGATATATATATAAATATTTTCAAACCCAAATAAACAATACCAGACGCATTAGGAATCTAAATATATCTCCTAAGCACCATCAGCACCTTCGCCCCGCAGCAACAATTTAATCCCAGAGAGAGGGAGAGAGGGGATATGCTGCTGCTGCTGCTGCTGCTGCTGCTGCTGCTGCTGCTGCTGCTGCTGCTGCTGCTGCTGCTGCTGCTGCAGTATATATATATATATATATAAAACTATAGAAATATCGATAATATTTTATATTTGTATTATTATAAACAGAATAATAATATATTTTTTGAATTTTTCATGTATTTATATATTTAATTTTATATTTTATTAATTATTATTGTATTTATTTAATTCAAAACAAACAACAACATACATATAATGCCTCCCCCCCCTTCCCCTCTTGCTGCTGCGTGCGCGCCAAGCGTCAGCGCTATTGTGTGTGTGTTTGTATGTATGCTTTTGTGATTTAAATACAAATAAATATTATATTTTATATATTATTTATTATCTAATTATAAAGTGCATTCTATTAAGATTATTTAAATATAAAAATATTGTAATATAACATAATAAACACAGATATCTATAGATAACAGTTGATAGGTGAGGGGGGGGGGGGGGGGAGGGGGGAGGGGGGGGAGGTGTCTATACACCGCAGGTATGATATGATATTGTGTGTTGTTTTTATTTATAAATATTTATATTGTATTAAATAAAATAGTAAATAGTGTTAATTTATTTAAATAATGACTCTCTATCATCAATATATATTTTGAAGTAGAGTTGAAACCGTGTCTAGGGGTTTATATTGTTTTTTTATAATTTTGATTGTTAACAACAACAACAAACAAACAATAAATAAATATTTTGAATAAATAAATGCGATAATTTTATTATTTATTATTAGTAACAAATTAAAAACAGCTAATTTGTACTGTCCCCACACACACACACACACACACACACACACACACACATATACATACATATATACATACATACATACATACACATACATACATATACATACACATACACCTGAATCTCTAGAAGCAACAGTAACAGCAGCAGCAACAGCAGCAGCAACAGCAGCAGCAACAGCAGCAGCAGCATTTGCTGCTGCTGCTGCTGCTGTAGTGTATGTACAGGTTAGAAACAGTCTTAGTTCTACCCTCAAAGAAGAGAGATGAGAACGTTAGAGTAATAATCGTATAAAAGTTTTATT
>OY986946.1:6576058-6581058 GCA_963920595.1 Eimeria praecox | reverse complement strand
TTAATTAAATTAAATAAACTAAATAAACTAAATATTCCTACGTTTCCTTCATCGTCAATTCCCCTCGCGTTATATCTCGTCCCTCCTCTCTTGCTGCTTCTTCTTGCTATTAACAACAAATCTAACGATAGTATCTCGAACGCCTTCTTTGTTTTTATATTATTATTATCATTATTATTATTATTATTATTATTATTATTATTATTATTATTATTATTATTATTGCTGCTGCTGCTGCTGCTGCTGCTGCTGCTGGAGTTTGTGTTTACACGGTAGAGCCGTTCTAAACGAGCGTAGCCAACATAACCTAAAAAATAAAATTAAAAAATAAATATCAATATAAATTAAATTAAATATAAAATTAAAGAATATATAAAATATAAAATAAAAGAAAATATAAATATAAATTAAAAGGTATATAATTATATATTAAAAAATATATACAAATACAAACATTCATAAAAAAATATAAAAACAAATATAAATATATATATATACCAAAATATATAATAATATATATTTCGTTATATATATATATATATATATGCTTTTGTTTATATTTGTTTTTATAACATAATAATAATAAAACAAAAAATAAAATTACAATAAAATAAAAATATAAACTAAAAAATATAAATTGAAGTTAAAAATTAATTAAACAGCAACAGCAGCAGCAACAACAGCAGCGGCAACAACAGCAGCAGCAGCAACAGCACCAGCAGCAACAACAACAGCAGCAGCAACAACAGCACCAACAGCAACAACAGCAGCAGCAGCAGCACCACCACCATCACCACCACCACCATCACCACCACCAGCACCACCAGCAGCAGCAGCACCAGCAGCATTTATATATTATATTTTAATAACTATCTATACTACCTTGTATGATCGGTACAGTCCACCTCATATCTATATTCTGGTGTCTCCACTCTTCAATTAATATTCGATTCCACATAAATTGTTTATCTGCAGCAGCAACAAACGAAGCAGCACACCATGTTTGCTGCTGCAGCAGCAAACGATCGCGTTCTGCTGCAGCAGCAAAACCAAAACCACAATCGGGATATCCTGGTAGAGATTGTCTACATAAATAATGCTGCTGCTGCTGCTGCTGCTGCTGCTGCTGCTGTTGCTGCTGCTGCTGCTGCTGCTGCTGCAGGTTTCGCGTTAAATCGATATCATAACTGAAGTAAAAACCAAAAGACAACAACTTCTCGACTGCTGCAGCATAGCGCTGCGCCTCAGCCTCGCTGCAGCGCCATCCTGCTGCTGCTGCTGCTGTTGCTGCTGCTGCTGTTGCTGCTGTTGCTGCTGCTGCTGTTGTTGCTGCTGTTGGTGGCGGTGGTGGTGGTGGTGGTGTTGCTGCTGCTGTTGGGGTTGCTGCCACTGATTCTGCTGCTCTTGGTGACGAGGAAAAAATGTGCTGCTGCTGCTGCTGCTGCTGCTGTTGCTGCTGCTGCTGTTGCTGCTGCTGCTGCTGTTGCTTCTGCTGCTGCTGTGCAGCAAGCCAGCGTTGGTTGTTGTCATACAAACTCATATCACGTCTACTCGAACAGCTGCTGCTGCTGCCGCTGCTGCTGCTGCTGCTGCTGCTGCTGCTGCTGCTGGAGGGGGGAGTGCTGCAGCTCCAGGGCTGCTCAGCAGCAGCCCCCCACTGGTTCTCACTGCTGCTGCTGCTGCTGCTGCTGCTGCTGCTGCTGCTGCTGCTTGTGTCGTCAGATGGCAGCAGCAGCTGCGCCTGCTGCTGCATCCAAGCAGCAACAGCAGAAGGTGCAGCAGCAGCCCACTGTGTACGTACACCTAAAACATCAGCAGCAGCAGCAGCAACACCACCCCACGTCTTTACAAGGCTGTTGCTAAATGCTGCTTCTTCTTCTTTCTCTTCTAAAGAGCTGTATGTACGCTGCAACTCACTATCCCCCTCCTGCTGCTGCTGCTGCTGCTGCTGCTGCTGTTGCTGCTGTGTGGACGGGTCTGCTGCTGCTGCTGCTGCTGCAGCACAGCCTTGCAGCAGCAGCTCGCTGCCTTCTCGATTTTGTAGTGTCTGTAGAGGTTTATCTTGAAGCCTTGCAAACACACGTGTTGAACTCGGCTGCTGCTGCTGCTGTCGCTGCTGCTGCTGCTGCTGCTGCTGCTGCTGCTGGTCTGAACCCTCGCTAGACGTTCTCCCTACTTCAGGTGTCTTGACAGCATACGGAATACAAACAACTCTTGTTGCTTGTTTAATTATCTTCTTCACAAGCCGAGGCTGCTGCTGCTGTTGCTGCTGCTGCTGCTGCTGCTGTTGCTGCTGCTGCTGCTGCTGCAGCAAACGCGCATGCAAGGAGTCTGGGGGGAATACCTCTTCATCGTTAATTGCTGCTGCTGCTGCTGCTTCTGCCACAACAACTAAATATCTACGACATGCTATCATTAACGTACCTAATACAGCCTCACAATCAAAATAAAACTGCAGCAAACCAAACGATGGAGGTGCTGCTGCTGCTGCTGCTGCTGCTGCTGTTGCTGCTGCTGTTGCTGCTGCTGCTGCTGCTGATGTTGATGTTGTTGTTGTTGCTGCTGATGCTGCTGTTGAAGAGGCAGAAGAAGGAGACAGAGACACATCCGAGAAACGCTTACTTGATCCAGGTACAGCAGCAGCAGCAGCAGCAGCAGCAGCAGCAGCAGCAGGTGCAGCAGCAGCAGCAGCATTAAAATGTGCTGCTAAGAAACCTTTTAACGGCAGCATTTGCTGCTGCATCACCCCACACATTCTATCAATAAATAAAACAGGTATATATTGTGGGGGACGGCAAGAAGGAGACAACAGCCACAGAGAAGGAGACGGCAGCAGCAGCAGCACTCGGGTGTACAGACACAGACGCCATCGTTTAACGTTGGCGTCTGCTGCTGCAGCAGGAAATATTGTATGAGGAAAATCTAACGAGACAGAAGCAGACATAGACCTGCATCCCCTGCTGCTGCTGCTGCTGCTGCTGTTGCTGCTGCTGCTGCTGGTGGCTGTGGGGTTCTCCTGCGCTGCGTATTGCTGTTGCTGCTGCTGCTGCTGCTGCTGCTGTTGCTGCTGTTGCTGCTGCTGCTGCTGAAAACAGAAGGCGTCGTCGTAGCTGCTCTGTTTGGCGCTGCTGTGTTTGAAGAGGCTGTCTTCTCTCGTTGCTGCTGCTGCTGCTGCTGTTGCTGCTGTTGCTGCTGTTGCTGCTGCTGTTGCTGCTGCTGCATTTGGTTTTACAGCAGCAGAAGGCAGCAGAGGATGATAGTCGACTTTGTGAGAGATAACAGAAAATTCTTGAGGTGTACGTACACCTCGTGAAGCCCCACCGCATGCATGTCCTGCTGCTGTTGCTGCTGCTGCTGCTGCTGCAGCAGCAGCAGGAACAGGGGATGTAGCATCTGCAGCAGCTGCAGCAGCAGCTGGTGATACTGGTGCTGCTGCTGCTGCTGCTGTTGCTGCTGCTGTTGCTGCTTCAGGTCTTGAGAGGGAGCTCAGCTCCAACGGCCAATCAAGTGCAGCAGCAGCTGTATGTCCTGCTGCTGCTGCTGCTGCTGTTGCTGCTGCTGCTGCTGTGTCTGATCCTCTGACTGTAGTCTCTCCTGTATCTCGTGCTGCTGCTGCTGCTGCTGCTGCTGCAGTTGCTGCAGTTGCTGCTGTTGCGATTTGTATGTGCGTGTCTTGTTCTTCTCTCGCTGTCATTTCTGATATCTTCATCTCCTTTTAATTTAATTTATTTTATTTTATTTTAATTTAATTTAATTAACTGCTGCTATCATCCTCTCTCCCTGCTGCTGCTGCTGCAGCAGATTATGTATGACTGAAGCAGCTGCTGCTGCTGCCTGCTGCTGCAGCAGCAGCAGCAGCAAAGTCGACACAGACTGCAGCAGCAGCAGCAGCAGCAGCACAACATGCCTTAGCAGCAATCAAAAACAAAAATACAAGATCCAGCTGCTAGTGTTTCTGCTGCTGCTGCTGCTGTTGCTGCTGCTGCTGCTGTTGCTGCTGCTGCTGTTGCTGCTGCTGCTGCTGTTGCTGCTGCTGCTGCTGTTGTTGCTGCTGCTGCTGTCTGGGGATTTGCTGTATCGCCACACACCTCTGGATGTAGTGCTGCAACTGTTGCTGCTGCTGTTGCTGCTGTTGCTGCTGTTGCTGCTGTTGCTGCTGTTGCTGTCGTTGCTGTTGCTGCTGCTGCTGCTGCTCCGTTGTCTAGACTGTCTTGCTGCGGTGCTGTTGCTTTCTCTTGTCTGTCTGGCGCTGCAGCACCGTAGCAGCAAGGCTTCTGAAGCAGCAGCAGCAGCAGCAGACGCAGACGCAGAAGCAGGAGCAGCAGCTGTTGAAGTAGTAGTCGCTGAGGCAGCAGCAGCACAGCAGCAGCAGACGTTGCAGCAGCAGCAGCAGCAGCAGCAGCAGCACAAAGAACAGCAGGCGCTGCTGCTGCTCTCACAGGGTATGTGACGTTACAGCTGGCGCTGCTGCAGCAGCAGGTTTTGCTGTTGCTGCTGCTGCTGTTGCTGCTGCTGTTGCTGCTGCTGCTGCTGCTGCTAGAGAAGACGAGGCAGCTTGTAGTGTATGGCTGTTGCTGTTGTATGTATTGTAGATTAGATGATATAAATAATAAATAAATAATATTTAAATAGATTAAATAATATTAATAAAGAAAATAGAAAGAAAATAAACAATAAACAGCAGAAGAAACAAATGATGGTGTTGAGAGGAGCTGCAGCAGCAGCAGCAGCAGCAGCAGCAGCAGCAGCAGCAGCAATTGCTGCTGCTGCAGTTAATATATGAGGTGTACGTACACCAAAAGATACAGGAAGAAAATATTTATATTATAATCTAAATAAAAACAATAAATAAAATATATCTACACAGAAAAACAACAAACATATACACTGTATCGCTGGGGCTGTGTATGTTGCTGCGCTCAGCGTCGTAGTGTATGCTCAGACCTCTTCAGGTGTATATACACCCTAATTATATTTAATTAATTCTAGAAATAATTGTT